>APFE031100600.1:123681-155071 GCA_000404065.3 Pinus taeda
AGCGAGGATAAAAAGTTTAGATATATCTCAAAAGTAACTATAATAGTTTTACTTTTAGTTTCAACTTAAAAAATGTTATAAACTTAAATCATTTTATTGTGAAATATGTTATGGTTTTTGGGCATGTGGTATTGATAAGCCATGGTATTGGTCCATGATATTGTAACAAAACCTATTTACAAGTTAATAATATCCATGGTAAATTGGGGCTGAATATCCACGGTTAAGAATATTTTCATATTGCTAAAATATATTTTGATTGTGAAATAAGTTATGATTTTATAGCATGTGGTGTTTATAAGTCTTGGTATTAGCCCCATGCTATTATAACAAAGTTTATTCACAACCTCATAACATCAATGGAAAAGTGAGGGTGAATGTCCATGATTAAGAATCTTGTCATATTGTTATAAAATATTAATAAGTTATGTTTTTTGGGCATGTGGTATTGATAAGCGATGACATTGGCCCATGGTATTGTAACAAAGCATATTTACAAGTGAATAATATCCATGGTAAAGTGGTGGTGAATATCCATGGTTAATAATATTTTCATATTGTTTTAAACCATTTTGATTGTGAAATAAGTTATGTATTTTTTTTGTTATGTGGTATTGATAAGCCATGGTATTGGCCCATGGTATTGAAACAAATCCTAGTTGTTACAGGCTAATTATATCCATGGTTAAGAATCTTGTGATATTATTATAAAATATTTTGGTTGTGAAATAAGTTATGGTTTTTGGGAATGTGGTATTGATAAGTCATGGTATTGGCCCATGCTATTGTAACAAATCATATTCACAAGTTAATAACAAAATCAAAATATAACAAATTGATTTTTATTATTTTTATTATTGTAAATTTTTATTATTAGCTAACCCAACATTTAAATGTTGATAGTCACCCCCAAATATCACATTTAATTTTTTCTGTTTATTTAGTCTCTAACTTCTTTAGCAATTAGTCCCAACTTTCAAATGGGGGCACCGTAGACAAGTCCAAATTATGTAACAAAACATTTGTGGAATGATGACTTCAAAGGGAAACCAATGAAAAATAATAACATGGGGGAATTGACTATCCAACCATAGCCATCAAATTTTAATATAAACCACATAACAATTTAAATTAGTTTGTCAATAAAAAATGGCATCACCTTCCAAGGCAAGATGGCCAAAAACTTGTGGGGATGGCCCAAAATTGGCCTGGATCTTTAAAAAAAATCTTGGTAAAATTGTTTGAATTATATTTTTACCAGGGAAATTCTAAAACCCTATGTTACCTAAAGTCTTTAAAATCCATAACTATAACCTCTATTTACAAATTATTCTGCAAGAACCATAGGAAGAGTATATTATGAATAAAGTTATACATACAAATGTGAATAATTTGTAAAACTACTTCACATTTTCTACTACCAAAAATATACAAATCATTACAAAAGAGTCGAGAAATACTTGAGAAGGGATCGCATGAAGAAGGCATTTCTCTTCTCAAATACATAGTAATCTAATATTTGCGTGCTTTGAACTCACCAATGGCTACCAAGGGTTTTATGGACAAGAACGTTGTGTTTAGAAAGATTTGGGTCAAACCCAAAAACAAGTTTATATTCATATTTCCTAATTCTTTTTCTCTTCAAATTATTTAAGGCTAACTTATTTCTTTGGTGGGAATAAGATATTTTCACGAGAGAAAAAAATGTTTCATTGTGGGTGCATTATTTTTTATTGTTCACAACGAAATTTAATGTGATTTGGGTAATTTGAGATGAAGTCTTTATAGGTATTTATGATTTTTTGTATATATCATCTGATCTGATATGATTTTTATTCATGGAAGATGTGATTTGACTGTAATACAAGGAATCCCACGTGGGCATTGGTCACTTATGGGATTTTCATTTTCCTGGATTGTTCTACATCTCATTGTAGTATTTTAATCTTTACTACTCAAATTCCAATGTGTATTTCTTTGTTTAGCCACTAAAATTTCTCAAGGGTGCTTGTCCACTTTGTGTTTCCTTCTTGTATTTGTGATGTCTATAAGAAAATTAATTAAAATTAAAGTAGCATATTCTGTTTTGGGGGTTTTGTTGACTTTGTGATTTCTTCTTCACAACAAGTTTTTTAAATTAAAATTAACATCCCTTTTTGAGGATTTTGTTTAGAATGAGTGCCACTATCTCCTTGTAATGCATATTGAAAGATACGTTGCAAATTTCTCTGTTAAAAATGCACATTAGTGAAGATGGTGTTCTGATATTTAGCAGAACACAATAGTATTTAGCATAGGAGGACCTTCATGAGATATATGCCCCTACAATCAACTACATGAGAGATATGCCTTTTTCTTCTCATCCGCTTAAGGAAAAGCTTTTAAATTTTGCTATAATTGTAACACATTATACCTCATTTAGGCACTAACATTGCTTAGAGGTACCTGTGTGTTTTGTGTTTCCCTATTGTCTTTATGATATCGTTTTAATTACAAGCTAACTTAAAATAAAAATATAAGTGACATATATTTCCATGAGGATTTTGATATGTATTAATGCCATTATCTCCTTGTAATGTATAATGCTCTGTTTAAGTGCATATTAGTGAAGGTTTCATTCTGATATTTAGCTTAACATAATAGTGATTAACATTGGACAGTCATGACAAATATGTTCATATAATTAATAGCAATTAATAAACACAACACTACATCATTTAAGAGGGTATAAATTGGGTTAACACAATTGGATGTGGTGGTTTTGAACATCTCATGGTGTATATCCCTACATGTATGCTCATCAAATGCTACAGTGCTAGGTGCACATTCATTATTTATAATCAAATATGTGAGTGTCCTATTTCATGTAAAAGTTTGTATATGGTAGGAGATATGTCACATTTGAATTATGATGTTTATGTGTTGTAACTAGTTATTGCATTTTTGAAAGATAACCTAACGGAACAAGCTGGAAGAAGGCAGTGCCCATGGATGAACAGGTTTCCCGTGCGGTGGTTCTTGGCGGCCATGGATGAGTTTCGAGAGCTGGTTGCTGTGGGTCCGAAGCCTTTGGAGTCTATAGTTGATTGCTATCTTTTCGTCGTGAATGGAGACCGGTCTATGTGAAGCATGGGAATGGCATCACGAAAGTGAGTCGAGGGAAATAGAACCTACATTTGAAGATCTCCTTTCCTGTTGGGGACATGATGTGTCTGAGGAAAACCTGCTATATTATTTTCTGAAGAAGGTAGTGAAATCAGATATCTTGGATAAGATAGTGGAAGCAGGAGTGGGGAAAAAAGACACCCTAGAATGGATATCTGGAAAAAATTTGATGCTGAAAGAAAAGTTTCCCAGCTTAACAAGGTCCATGGCCATAGAAGAGGCATGAGGGGAGTCGAACAGATCCAGAGAAGAGGGACAAAAACAAAGCTAGGTCTCAGTTTTGGTTGGAGTAACTAGGATGGTTATGGAGTTAAATGAAGGCAACATTCTTCCTTCTAAAAGGAATTCTGAGCTGTATGAGGCAACAAAGGGAGAAGCCAAGACGGAGGTAGTGGGTGGAAAGAGGAAGAAGTCCAAACTCTTAAGGAAAAAGGAGGAGAGGCCTAGCTGTTTCTTTGGAGTGGATATCCATATAGACCGGGCGCTAGAAGCCTCAGAAACTCTCTTAGTTGGCAGATTCCGTGGAAGAAAGTTCTCAGTTGCCTTCATCAAGGAATGGGCTCAGGCTGTATGGAAAGATGCTCTGGGTCAGCCAGAAGAGATCAAGATTCTAGACAGAGGTTGGTTCTATATTCGGTTTGGACAAAAGGAGCATGTCGAATAGGTGTTGGAAAAGCACTGGAGTCTAGGGAAGAGGCCTATCTTATTTAGGAAATGGTCACCCCTTTTCGATGCCCAGAAAGAAAAAGCGGAGGAGTTTCCAGTTTGGGTCAAACTACTAGGTCTTCCTATTCAATTCTGGACTGACTTGGCTTTCTCTTCAATCGGAAATACTATGGGTAAGTTTCTCAACTCAGACAAAACTTATTTACACACTCATGATTGGAGCGTTGCCCACCTTCTGGTAAGTTTAAATCTCAGAGAAGGTTTGGCGGATGCTATGCTCTTGAAGTATCGTGGTCTAGAGTTTATCCAAACCCTGAACTATGAAAAAAATCCCTTTTATATGTCATCATTGTCATGTTTATGGACATCTAGCCCGGGAGTGCCCTCTTGGACATCGTTGTCGTCGAAGGCAGAGGAAGAATGTGAATAATTTGGAGGAAAATAAAAATAAGAAGGTAATCCCTCAGAAGGAAGAGGCTTAGATCAAGGAGGTCGAAGCTCTAGCAAGTGTTTAGGAGCTAGGTCCAGAGCATGTGGGGGAAATTGGAAATGAACAGTCTGGGGTGGTAATATCTATTTCATCTCCGCCTTCTTCTTTTGGTATACCAGCAGTCCATGGAATCGATGGATCAATCCAAGCTTTCTGACTCCTTCCCCAATCCTCTTCGTTTCGCTCTTCAAATGCTATGCCTAGTTCCTGCTGTGATGAGGTGGGTCCGGTCAGACATCTCTCCAATGATATGCCAGACCTGAAGATGGGAGTAGCCCCATTAGATAGTGTTATAATGACAATCCCATTTTCTCCTATTCAGTCCTCTGTCCCCATGGTTCACGTCTCTTCTCTTCCTCCTGGAGTTGGAGGCCATGAATCCCACTACAACCTTAGACCCTTAGCCATCAGGAAAGGGAATGGCTCGGTTGTAGGTGGTCTAGAGTTGGATGAGGGGACAATCGGTAAGAGAAAGCTAAGAGGAAGGAAATCAAATCTGTCGAAGGCTCAGTTGAAGGCTATCATTGATATCGCTGGAGGGAAACAGATGTCTCTGCCAGGGGTGCTTAGAGCAAAGCAGATACCCCCTGAGAGTTCTAGATGATCATTTTATCCTACAACTGCAGGGGTCTAGCTAGTCTACCCAAAAAACTAGCTCTGAAGGATTTGGTCAGGTACAACAAACCTGATATTATTCTTCTCCAAGAAACTCTTAGGAAGGGGGAAGAAATTCCAGGCTGTCTTTATAAGCTTCTACAGGGTTGGAGTTTTCATGCAATTGATGCGAATGAACAATCGGGAGGTGTGGTTCCAGGTTTTAACGTGAAGGTGGTGCTTGAGATCTCCTCCTGGGGATCAGAAAACATCTTAGCAGTGGATCTTTTCTCCAATGAACTATGCATTCCCCTTCTTTTCCTCAATATTTATGGTCATGTTTTGGAGTGGGAGAATTTTTGGAACTCCTTCTTCACAAAGTCTTTCTTGGCGCACTAGAATCTTATTATTGGTGGAGACCTCAATTTTTCTTTGGGATTTTCTAAATCTTGGGGGGTCAATGCCAGAGTAGATCCCCTTTCTGAGTTCTTCCAACAGAAATTAGCCTCTTCTCCCCTGGTGGATGTTGCCGCTTTAAAGCTACGACCCACATGGAGGAATCGCGGAATAGGAGATGATTGGATCAGGAAGAAACTAGATTGATTCTTGATAAGTGATTCGCTGGCTGAGAATTTACAGGCATTCAGACATTGGGTTGGGGATGGTGGTCTCTTAGATCACTTACCTGTCTTCCTAGAAGTGAAAGGAGATCTTACTAAACCTGGTACTCCCTTTAAATTTAATTCTTCTTGGCTTTTGGATGCCTCATACACTAGTCTCTTCCATAACACTTGGAAGAAATATGTTTCCAATGAAGATGAGAATTGCAACCAGGTTTTTATGGAAAATTTAGTAAGGATGAAGGCCGTCTCAAAACATTGGGCTCTTCAAAAGAAGCTGAAGGAAGAAGAATCCATGAACTTTGTTAACTCTGAACTCACCCTTCTTGAAGATCCAGATGGAAATGGCTATGGTACAGTAGAGTCTCAGAATAGAATTCATGAGTTGGAGATGGAAAGAAGGAGAATTCTTCAGCTCATGGAGGAAAGCTGGCGTTTAAAAAGTAGAGCGATCTGGATGTAGGCAGGGGATGAAAATTCCAAGTTTTTCTAGAATTAAGCCAAAGGGAGAAAAAACTCCAATACAATATGGGAAATGAAGAAAGACAACGGTGAAATAGCTCGTTCTTTTGAAGATTTGGCCTCAGAGGGGGTTAATTATTTCAAGAATCTTTTTAAAGCTCGAGATGAACTTTCTATTGCAGAAGTTATTAGGGTTGCCTAGATTTTTCCAAGATTCATAGAGGAGGAAGATAATGATTCCCTCATGGAACCTATTTCCAAAGAGGAGGTTGAAAGCATCCTTAAATCAATGCAAAGGGACAAAAGCCCTAGTCCAGATGGTTGGACTGCCAAATTCTTCCAGCATTTCTTTAAATTCATTGGAGATGAGTTAGTGGCTGTCGTGGAAGATTCATGGCGTTCAAGTTCTATCTATCAACCCTTCAATGCCACTTTTCTAGCACTCATTCCCAAATCAAATCTTCCAGTTTCTTTCAACGATTTCAGGTCTATTTCTTTGTGTACTTGTGTGTACAAAATTATTTCTAAAATTATTGTTGTCAGGCTAAAACCCTTCCTTTCTAGAAACATTTCCCTGGAGCAATTTGGCTTTCTTGACAGCAGACAAATTCATGAAACTGTTGGAGTAGCTCAAGAAACGCTTCACAGTCTTAAAGTTGGGAAGAAAAAAGGAGTCATTGTGAAAATCGATTTATCTAAGGCTTATGACATAATCAACTGGTTGTACCTTAGACTTTTGTTAACTCATCTGGGGTTCAGATATGAATTTGTAAGCTGGATTATGAGCTGTGTTTCGTCTTCATCCATAGATGTCCTGATTAACAGTGCAGCCCTTAGTTTTTTTAGCCCTAAACGTGGCCTACGCCAAGGCTGCCCGCTCTCCCCCCTTTTGTTTTTGCTGGTAGCAGACGGTATCAGTCTCTTGATACATGAAGCAAAACGACAGGGGACTCTCAAAGGAATCGAAGTTGCTCGAAATTTCTGGGTCACTCACCTCCTCTTCGTGGATGATATAATCCTCTTCAGCAATGGTAGCCTCGAGGACTGTAGGATGCTTAAGGAGATCTTGGACCTCTTTCTGAAGTCTACTAGTATCTGCATAATGAGAGAAAATCTACACTTACCTGCTCAGGTCTGTCTAGAGAGCTGGTGCGCAGAGTGGAATTAGTCTTGAACTTTGAAGTCAAATTGTTGGAGGATTCCTTTAAATATCTGGGGTTCTTTCTGAATCCATACAATTACAGGATAAAATATTGGCACTGGATCCTTGCAAAACTGGAATCCAAACTAAAACGTTGGAGTTACAAGTGGCTTTCCAGGGCCGGCAGGCTTGCTTTAAATAAATCCATTCTGATGGCAATCCCAGTCTACTGGGCTAGCCTGACATGGGTTCCCAAAGGAATTTTAAACTCAACAAAGAAATTATACAACTGATTTCTGTGGGCAGGGTCCAAGTCTGAGAGAGTCATCCCGTGGATCGCGTGGGACAAAATAGCTCGTCCTAAAGAGTGGGGAGGCTGGGGTATTAAAAAAATCATTTGTTTTTCCCAATCTCTTGCAGCAAAGTTAGATTCGAGGCTCATTTCCACTGAGAATTCGTGGACCTTTGTGTCTAAAAGGAAATATATTGATCCTCTATCAATGCTAGATTGGATTAGACTACCGCAAAAGTCCTCCAAAAATTCCTTAGTGGTCTGAAAAGTAGTGGTTGCATGTGTTAATATCATAGAGAAGGGATTGGCCTAGAGTGTGGGAGATGGAACTCAGATCAGATTGGGTAGAGATCCCTAGATAGGATGTTTAGAGATATTTTCTCTATCTCACGAGTTAGTTTCAGCTTTAAAAGATAGGGGTTTATACACTTTAAATCAGGTGGCTGATCCTCGGGCTTCCACCATCTGGAGTCAAGGGTGGTTTCAGGGAAGAGATTTAAATTTGAACGATGATAGGTTGGAGGAATGGGACTGGTATACAAGGGACTTCCTCAATTCCTCAATTAGGCTTTCTGATTCCCCGGAGGAGCTTAAATGGGTTTTTCCTCAAAATGGTTTTTATTCTCCAAAGTCGGGATATAAATGGATGATGTCTCAAAATGGTTGGGAGAATCTGGATTCGTTGGCTAAATCGTTATGGAAGTTAAAAGGGCTAGCTAAATCAAAAATTTTCTTCTGGTGTGTCCTACTCCAGAAAGTTCCTACCTGGGATTTTCTTCAAAAAAGAGGTAGGATTGGTCCTAGTAGGTGCCCCCTGTGTAAATACAACGTTGAATCAGTTCAACATCTGTTCCTCCTTTGCCCATTTAATTCCAGCCTATGGACAGAAATGCTAAGATTGATAAATATTCCTTTTAGGTGGGAAGGGCAGGGGCTCTTAAATGCCTGGTAGAGTTGGTGGAACGAATCTTCAAATGAAAGAGAAAGAACCATTCCGTTACTCATCACCTGGGGGACTTGGATTGCTAGAAATCAAGTTATTTTCAAGGATTCTGTTTTCCCTATTGGAAGACTTGCCGCAGAAGGAGCTGCCATTTATGGAAGTATCTGTGTTCCTCAAGCTCTTTCCACTTCCAGAGCTTTTTGTCAAGAATCCATCAGATATTCTATGTCGTGGGCTTACTTTGACGGGGCCTTGGATATTAATGGCCATTGCGGGGCAGGCTTGATCATCCACTTTTCAAAGGAGAAGGTTGTTAAAGCTTCAATAGGTTTGGGACAGGGCTCCAATAATTTTGCAGAATTGAAAGCCTTACATCTCCTTCTATGCTAGCTTATTCTTAGAAATGTGAGAGCAGCTCATATTTTTGGGGACTCAATGAATGTTATGAAGTGGTTTAATGGGGCTCAGCGTTGCAGCAATCTTACTTTGATTCCCCTGTTTAAAGAAGTTTCTCGCCTCAGGAACCGTTTCATGGAGATCTCCTCGGTCATATTTTTCAGGAAAGGAACTTCGACGCAGACCACCTTTCCAAAGAAATTGTTGAGCTGGAGATGGGGTCGTCGTTTGTCTCGGAAGAGGATAATGGGGTGGTTCGAGCTGTCGAACAACCCATCTTTGTTTAAAATTCTTTTTCATCAGTTCTTCGGTCTTTGTATATAATTTGTCTGGATCTGTTATGTTTTTTGCTCCTTACCTTTCTGTAGATTTTCTTCCGGTTTCTTGGGCTATTTTCCTTAATCGTGGAGGCCCGGGAAGCTGCGCTCTCTTCTTTACTTTTTTTCAGTGCGAGAATCCTTCAAGTGTTTACTGTGGATTCTCGAGGTCAATGTTTTTTTTTACTAATCTCTTTGCATATTGTTCGTACGTGAATATGTTCCCGGGAAGCGTGTGTTTTTCTGGAGGAGTAGTCCTTCATGTATTGGCTTGCTAAGAGTTTTACACAGCGCGCTGGTTTTGGAAACCAGCTGAGACTTTCCCCGTTGTCTGGTGGATTTAAATCTCTTTGTTATGTTTGCATATTATATGAAACCCTTTTTTTTAATAGCAGGTTGGTTTTTTTTTGTGGAAAAAAATAGTTATTGAATTTTTTACTTGGAGATAAAACAATATTCTTTTCCACTAATCATCATGGAAAAATATCCCCTAAGACTGAATTTTGTTGCCAGTGATGTAATATTTTACAAAAATTGGATGAATTTTATTGGATCTATGGGGGAACCATGAGAATTTATTTTAGTTGATTCCGCCAAGAGATTTCACCTAGGACTTTTACCCAGTGCCATCCCTTTCAAATTTGTGCCATTCGAGTGTAGGAAAGCACATTGTAAATGGAATCCTAGTGGACAAATTAATTGCTTGTTGACCTGAACAATGTACTAATACTTCATTGCCAAGAAGAGAGGGTTTATGAATGACCCTAACAGAGAAATTTGATGCATGTGGTGGTAGGAAAGACATTGCAGACCATAGGTGTTAAGGTGCCTACTCAAATGCGTGACATCTTTTTGGTAATGCGAATTCATGGATGGGATATTACATTGGTTATAGTTTGTGAAGAACAACACGTGATTGGCTGATTAAGGCCACTTTATATTCTTTTAGTTTTGTTTTGACATAAATTTAACTCTTTTTCTTTCTCACCTTTAATTTTTTTGAATCTTTCCTAAACTATTTTATGACCATTGTCTCTAAAATCCCTTTGAGTCACTTGTTTGTCTTATGGTTGGGCTAGAGTGAACATGGCTTAAGATATGAACAACTTCTCCTACTAAAATATTTGTTAATTGATTTATCTCTCCTTAGTTTATTTTATGCTCTTTAATTCTCCAATTTCTATGATATTAGTCATGTATTGAAATCATTAGAGAATATCCTCTCTTTGTATTTTTTCGACTAAATATATTGACATTTGGAATTGCATCGAGAGATGCATTCTGTAATATACATCTATAGTATGCCAAAAACCATAAATATATAAAGTTGATGTATTATCAATAAAATATAAACCAATGTAGATTCGTATTAACTGTGTATCTATCATGTGTTGAGATTCAAGTTGCAACCATTATTTAGAGTGAAAAAAACTTAAGGAAAGGTTCGCACTTCAAAGGATATTATATGTCTTGGTGCTTGACAAATCTAGGGTTAAGATAGATCTATGCGGGGTGATTTGAATTATGATACAAATAAGTATCACTTTTTGATATATTCATCTCCATCTCTCTTAACCATGTTTGAAATTTTTCTTAATTCATGTTTTGGTTACCTTGCTAGATTATAACTGCATTTTTGTTTGTTTATTGTAATATATTGTTCATATTTCTTGCAAACAATATCATATTAATCACCTTGGGCCTAGAGCATACAAACTTAGATGAGAATGAATTTATGGAAATATTTTAGTTATGTATTATAGTTTCGGATGGGAGAATACACAATGGAATAAAAGAAGAAAAATGGAAATATAATGAACAAAGGGAATGTGTTGAATGTCAGAAAATATCACCAGTAAGTATCTCCACTAAGGAGCATTACTAATCCAAATTCACACCTTGTTACATAATAAAAATAAGGGTTAATAACATTCATCATGGCTACTTGTAAAGAAAAAAACTTAAATTAGTGGGTCCAATTTTGGACCATTGACCATTCCTAGCTTCATTCTCTTAGGGCCTTCCCAAATATCTCTAGGCAACAACCAGCTACTCCTACAAGCTATAACATTTATCCATAGAAATCTATAATCATTAATGTCCTTCATATCGTTGGGTATGTGTTATATTCTTTGTACTAGTAGCCTCATGTCTAGGTCATATATGTTAGGGGCAACGAGATCATACACAATTGAGATGCAACAAAAAGGATTATCTGTCAAGATGCTAAAAAATCAGTTAGAATTAGTAAAATATGATGAAACGTATAAGTCATCACTCTAAGAAAATTTAATATCCCTTACCACACACAAAGAGAAATATATCCACACAAAGGAACAAATTCATGTAGCAGAACTTCAAATGTCCTCCAGGTTGGTTTTGGATAACTTTAATGATGTCAATTGAGCATAATTGACTGGGTTTCTTCCAACAATAAATAAATATGGGTTGGAACCATATATTTAGTCATTGTTTTCCATGATCAATGTTTTCTCTTCAGACCTATTGTTTTCTTATCTAAAACTCCACTAAGGAAAACTCAAATAATGCACATGTAGGAAAACAAAAATCAAGAAAATGAAAGTTGACAACTCAGCTTATGTAACAACTAATTCCTCCAATACCTACTATGATTTCCATGGAAAGGAATATGTGGAATATGAGAATGCAACATATAATCTTGCTAAAACTGCCTTGCGAGATGCATGGAAGTTAGCTTCCATGTCCAATAAAGATATGGGAAAGAAAGGTGAAAGTGAAAACTTGTATGTATTTAGTTGGCTTCACTTAGAATAATCAATCAACTATATTACAATTATGATTTTGTTAGTTCTACCTGCATTTTTACATCACTATATTGTTTTGTAATATTGACCATCTCTATTAAGATTCTTTTTCTATTCGAAATATGCAATTTTGCCTTTTAACATGAAGTATTCTAAGAAATATTGTACACAATTTTTTACTCGATTGAATTATCTATCACATGGTCAAACTATATTATTTTAGTACAAGAAGCATTTTATGAGAATCAATGAAATTCACAACTTCATTTGGCAAGGCCTTTGGGCAACTTCAAAAACCTTAAATATTGAATGTGAATCCTTTTTTGAGGATATTAGAAAGCTTCATGGATAAAGAAAATAATTTGGAAGATGAGTGCTCCAAGTAGTATTTCTGTTTCAATAAGACCACTAATTGTAGTGGATTGTCAATATAATTTATAGTTTTTTTACCAAGATTCAACAAAAAGCTTACCCTTTTTTGATTGATTATTAATTGATGGATTTGTTATTTCTACTTGTTTCTCTTTCTTAAAGTTTTTGTGGTAACTAGTTTGAACTAATTGAAGATCAAACATTGGTGGTATTGTTGTAATATGTTAAATTCTTGTTTGTATTGAATCAATTATTTGTTGTAAAGGATCAATCAATGTATTATATCTTGGAAATTACAAGTATGGTAAATATGCAAAAACTATTTGTGCTTTGCATGTAAATATGTAAAACAGATCAAAAGTACCCTTATTTTATATTTTCATTATAATGATCATTGATGTTTGAGTTTGAGTGATTGAGGATGACCACAGGTATTCCCTGAAATTGGAAGTTTTGTGTTGGAATTCAGTGTGGATTTTCCATTCAAGAATCATATAGCAATTGGAATTTGAAAGTTACATTCTAAAATAATCCTACTTGGGGGATTACGAGTAGTGATTGCTACATATTTTTGATGTTGGAAATTTGCTCCAAATCACAGTTAATATATTGTACCACAGGTCATGAACACAATGGGAAGGGAATTTTCTTTTCAATTTATCCACTTATATTCTAGTGATCCATAAATATAAGAAAAACATTATTAAATTGATATAGACTAGTTGTCTTTTTCATATGTGATAATGAACCCAAATAGCAGTTCTTATCTAAAGAAATTCTCATTAGACTTGGGCATTCTTGACATCATCGGCCTCTAGCCTTGGACTTATTCACCTAGCCTTCTACATTACCTAGTTATATACATATATACAAGGCTATCCTATTATTGTATCCATTTTACTTCATTTCATTTTATTGTAGACTTAGTTTTGGGTTTTTATAGGAGTTTTGTTTTCACTCCCACATTGTATAAGTAATCTACAATTTGAGATTTTTAGCATGTCACTTAGTTGGCATGATTGTGCCTATAATTCCTTGAAGGTTGAATACTAAGTTTATTAAGGTGTTATTTTCTATGGTGATGTTTTATTTTCTTTGTTTATATAGGTCATCTCGGCACATAATGGCCACTATTGCCCAAATGAAGAAAACTTGTTCGAGTGTCTTGCTTTTATGGGGGGGAAATGACATTGGAAATATTGTTGATGTTAAGATATATATCATATAAATCCTTCATAGTTTTTATTTTTATTTTATATTTTTGTGTTCATCACCTTTCATGCCTTATACTCTGCATTATATCTTCCTTATTTTTCAGAAAAGGAACTCAGTATTGACGATAAGAAGTAGGAATTGAATAAACAGGAGAACAATAACACTGGAGCGACAAAGTGCAAATAAAGAGAGAAAAAGAGAAGGGGTCTAGTGGTACTTGTAGAGTTTCCCACATAATACACACACAGATACTAATGGTCAAGTCCTCATAGTTGGTGAATTCACTTGCAAATCCTTGACAACAAAATGATAATGTTTTGAAGTGATTAAAAAATATGTCATGTGTAAATTTTACTCCAACCAATATTAAGTTGGAAACTCATATTGTAATACCTGATATTTTATATAAAATAATTTTCGTAGTTGAAATAATTTATAATTGCACTTGATAATATCTAGTATTATAATTAACATTTGTAAATTTCCATTTTCATATTAGATGAAGAGGTACATTGTATGACAAATTTTTATTTAATTTTATTTAGTTACAAAATCATACTAATTAATTTATGTTAATTAATAATGAACACAGAAAATCAATCTAAAACTACTAAATCAGTTGTTTTATGTTGATTAATGATTATCACAAATAAAATGAATATACAACTAAATTAGTTACTTGTAATGGTTGTTAACGAAAGTAAATGAAATGATTATAAACTACTAAAGTAGCCATTTATATAATGAATATGAAACTACCAAAAAAAGATAAATGACTACTGCAAATGATAAATTTGTGATTATAAATGAAAACTAAATTTTTCATATATATGATTATCAGTAGCTAATTTACATTATCTTATAACATGACCAAAATCTAGTCATATTTCTTTGGCCATTAATTGGTTTCAAACAATGACAAAAATTTGCATACATATGACTATTAGTAGTTAGTTTACAGTATATTATAACACGGCTAAAATTTTGGTCATATTTCTTTAGTCATTAATTAGTTTTCTCGGGTAATCATTTAGTAATATATTTTGTTGTATACTTGGTCATTAATTGTGGTAATTAATGACTAAATCCATAACTAAATTAATGACCAAATTAATGACTAAATATACTACTAGATAATACAATTGAGACATCCAATTAATGACTAAGCTAAAAAAGACTAAAATTTTGTCACGTTTTATGATATTGTAAATTATATACTATTGGTCATCGATCAAAAAATAGTCATTTATATGAAAAATTTAGTAACTTTTTTAGTAACTAGTTCTAAATTTTGTACTAGTGCATCCTAGCCTCTGTTACATTTTGTGAGAGTGAAATTTGTTGCACTTGGTCTCGTAATTTTGATATGTCATGTTGCATTTCTTCTTCTTCTTCATGAGTCATGGTAGAGATTTCAGGTTTCTTACTAGGTGTTTCCATTTTATTTCTTTGGGGCATCACTTAATGATAATTATGCTTCACTATGCCCTTTGAATCACTTCAAACTAGTTTTTCAAATCAAGCTTATGCAAATTTTAAAAATGTCTACACACATTTTTTTGCTTCGTAGGAGCTCGATATTGAATTTGTTGTGTCTCTACAATTTCGGATCTCCAAAGTAAAAAATTTCATCTGGTTTTATCCCTCTGATTCATCTTTCCAACTCAACAAGTCTCGTTAAGATTGGATTCTTCAAGAAAGAGTTATGCCAAATCTCCCACGAAAACCTGAGTATAGACTAGTTCTGTAGAGAGAACTTGTATGGCGTGCCACGTATCATTGTTTTGATATTCGGACCTGAGAATGATACATAGAAAACTGTAGTCCATCCTCTTTCTATAACGCTTTACGAAATTTCAATCTGATGCTCAGAGAGAAAGTTATGACAATTTTCCTAAGGTCACCTGTTTAGGATGTAATTAGGGAGCCTACAAAAACTCTAACTTTCTCAGACCATATCTCTGAAAATATAGCAAAATGAGACCTAAATTTTAGATCCGAGGTTCATCAAGATTTTGGCTCAAATGGGTTTTAATTTGAACATCTACAACTACGTAGAAAAATAGTTATAAGGAAACTTACACGATGACCTATTTGGAGTAGCGAAACCCTAGAATTCAATGCTCTGATACCAAATGTTATGCAACCAGCTCACAAAATAGAAGAAAAGATAAGTAAATGACTTTGAAATCAGCCTCTTCGAGGGGGAAACCTACTTTATATTACAAAAATGAAAAATTCTTGGATTATTCAAATGCCAAAACCTCCTTTCTATATATAGGAGTCTAAGGGGTCACAATATAATAGAGGCTGACATAACAATAATAATGTAAGGACACAACAATAACAATAGTGGGCTTCTATGGGGAACAATAATAAAAATATGTGGACAACATGGGAACAACAATAATAATAAGGGGCTACAATGACAATAATAATAAGGGAATACACTAATATTATAAGGACCTAACACATAATATGAGTGGTAGCACGTTGGAGTTACAACATGAGCATCTACATCTTAGGCATATTATCACTTAATCAACTGTGTGACAAGTAGCAATTGAGTCATCATCCCTTTCTGAGTTCCTGTTTTCCTTTTTTCAGTTCTCTATGGGAGAAAATATAATTCTTTCTTGCCTATATGATCCATAGGAAATAATCATCATAGAGTTGCAACATCCTTTCTCCAAAGTTTTAGAAACGGGACGAAGTGCAAGTTTTAGTAACAACCATGGTGAGAATTGAAAAAAATGTATTAAGGCAAGAGTTGCAACATGGTTGAGGCAAGATTTGCGGCATGGTGAGGCAAGAGTCATAACATGTAGACTTGCAACAATATAATAACAACTCGTAATTGTATCACCTAGGACTATAGCTCATAGTTATGGAATTTGTGCTAAGGCCAACTACACTCAAGAGTTAATTCACATGTGTTTTTTCAAGGAACTGCAACAACTATTGGTAGAATCACAACACCTGCGCTTAGAAAGGTGAGTCATAACAACCAACAATAAGGAGTTGTAGCACCTAGAAACAATGAGTGCAACATTTGGCAACATGGAGTTGTAGTAGCTATCCATGGTGAGTTGAAGTGCCTGTTTCGTATTCTTGTTTCAAGATACACATGTAGCTTTACCTCTTATTCTCGATCCATTTATGATTTTGATGAGAAACTCTTTTCATTTTTGTTTTTAGATGAGACTCTTGTTAGGCCAAGCTTCCAATATTTTGAGTTTCATGATGCCTATTTTGAGTTTCATTTGAATATTTTCAGGACTCAAAATTCTCCCTATTTGAATATGTATATTGTATGATTTTTTGTGTAAAATTATGTCCTTCAAAATCACTTGTGTATGGATTGACCTTCTCATTCCTCTATGGGCCTACAAAATAGAACTTATTCGCAAAACAATTATATCTTGGGAAAGAAAAGGTGATTAATATTTCTTCGTCCAATACATATTAAAAATAATCACAAGTAGTTCTAAACAAGATAGATCCAATAAAAAGAAAACAAACAAATTCATTTTTTTATTAACTTAAGAGTGCTAGCTAACTAGACTACCCACAATTGTTTTGCTAATAAATTCCTTGTATGGTGTTTGATTAGAGTGATTCTATAACTACAAAAAAATATATGAAAAATAATGTATATTCATATGAGTATCTCGAGTAAAAACAACTTTAAAAAAATATATGAAATTCGATGTCAAATCTCATTAGAAACAACATGAGTAACATAGTTATTTTTAAATTCCCACATATACCAACCATTACGGTGTAACTTTTTTGGTTGTTAGCTGATTAAAATTATTCGAATTGATGTTGAAAGTAGATTCATTACTGTATTTCCACTGCAATAAACCTACAACGGTTGGAAGGGGAGGTTTTAAAATAATGACCTGTTTTACTTATAATGAGATGATAAGATCATAAATATTTTGACAAGGTGCATGACTTTTTTATTTCACCCTTAGATCTGAAAGGGAATTTTATAATAATGAACCATTTTACTTATAATCAAATGATAAGATCATAAATATTTTGTTAAGGTGCACGATTTTTTATTTCACCCATAGATCCGATTACAACAATTTAATAAAGAATTAAAAAATAATTGTATTTATGAGGCGTGGTTCTTGACTCCACCGTATTATTATTTTGTGCTGAAACTAGATTCATTATTGTATTTCCACTACAATAATGATCCATCCATCACAACGGTTTGAAAAGGAATTTTAAAATAACCAATATAGATCATTTTAAATATGGATTTAATATGAGTGGAGAGATTTATGTTTTTCATGTTTGAAAGGGAATTTAAAAATAATGATCAGTTTTACTTAGTTTTACTTATAATGAGATGATAAGATTGTAAATATTCTGGGGAGGTTCACAATTTTTTATACATTGACTTACAACAATTTAAAAAAGAAATAAAAAATAATATTATGTATGATGTGTGGTTCTCAACTCCACCGTATTATATTTTTCCTCTTGTCACAGACAACACTTAGCTTCTGCCAACATCCTTGGATCTTATCTAGCAATGGCATTACCATAGCTGGGATGCACTGTTACGTGGAGCAATGAATAAATCCCAATAATAGAATATGCAACACCATGATCCTTCATGCAATAAATAGATTGTTCTCCAGCGACCTACTGTTGTATCTACGACTTGCAAAAATGAGGATTCATCATAAGAAACTCTCAGTAGAGAATGTACTTCGAATACTAGAGAGTCATGGTCATCATTAAGTGATACATGACCTTTTCGTTCTTACATCGGAAGAGTAATTACTTTTCTAGTGTACAAAATTAGGAATTAAAATAAAAATTGTAGGAATTTACAGGGTAATTTCCTTAAATAGAACACCGAGGGACACCACTCACAAACATATCACAAATTAGTACACTAGTATTCTTGATGTGGTTAAAACCCTCAAAGAGGAAAACAATCCATGGCCTGAGCAAACACAGCCACTTCAGGAAATTTATTAATGTAATAGAAAGAAAATTTACATAAGCTTCTCTCATGAACAGTCACCCTACAAATGACCCTCCTTTCTCTTTAAATAGAGATTATGGACCAATCAGGTATTAAGCCATGGATCAAGTGTCGGTAATACTAAGGATAGAATGAACCGTCAGATTGCTTCATGTCTAGAACATATCGTGACTATCAGATTGTAAGTTACAAAAGTACATAGTAAAGAAACACACTTTACCTAACTCTACACTAGAACAAGTTATACTTAATTATTTCCTATGTGTCGGAATATCCTAACATCGCCCCTTAAGAAAAACTTGGGATAGGATTGAAGGATGTACAAATATGACACAATAGGAGAATGAAGGATGCATTAGAGCCTATCTCCCCTTAGTGATAGCTTCCTAATCTCCAACCATAAATCTAAGTTTAGTAAACTTCGCCTTTGTGAGAGCCCTTGTAAAGATCTCTACAACTTGATCATCGGTTGAACAATATTGCACTTCAAGAACATGGTCGTGAATGAGATTTCTGATGAAGTGCATGCGTAGTTCAATGTGTTTGTTGTGATGATGTTGGACTGGATCTTTTCATAGTTGAATGGCACTTTGATTATCACACCAAAGTGTAGTTGAATGTCGCTGTTGAAAGCTAAACTCTGACAGAATCTGACAAAGCCACAACGCTTCCTTACTAAATTCTATGGTGCCACGATACTCTACTTTTGCTAAAGAAAGACAAATGAAACTTTTCTTCTTGCAAGCCCATGTAATAGGTCTAGAACCAAGAATGAAGACATAACCTACAGTAAACATCCGATCATCAGGGTCACAAGCCTAATCAGAATCAATGAAACCAACCAATAGAAGAGATGCTTCTACACTGTAATGAATCCCAAACTGAACTATACCTCAAACGTAATGTAGTATTCTTTTAAGTTCTTTCCAATGACTTCCATGTGGCTTTTGCATGAACCAAGAAATAAGACCAACGGAAAAGGAAAGGTCAAGACGAGTATGGGTTAGATACAAAAGTTTTCCTACAAGTTGACGATATAAGGTAGCATCAACTTTAGGGGAAGTACAAGTGACTAAAAGTTTGGCTCTAGACTGAAAGGGGGAAGGGGTTGGCTTATAGTCTTCCATGTGAAAGTGGCGTAGAATATCACATGCATACATGGACTCGGAAAGGGAAATACCTTCTTTGGATTGCAAGACTTGAAGACCAATAAAATAATGCAAGTGTGTTAAGTACGTCATTTCAAACTTCTTTTTCAGGCTAGACTTGACATGGTTTATAAGGTTGGGATCACTACTAATAAGCATAAGATCATCAACATAAAGAACAAGAATAATAAGAGACTTAACCACTTTCTTGGTGTAGATAGTATTGTAAGAATGACACCTAGAAAAGCTAGTATCTAAAAGAAAGCTATCCATTTTGGCATATGAAGCCTGAGGGGCTTGCTTGAGACCATAAAGGTATTTCTTAATCCGACATACAAGGCTGGAGTCATTTTGTATAAATCCAGGAGGTTGTTCCATATAGATTTCTTCATGTAAGTCCCCATGCAAGAAGGCAGATTTAACATCCATCTAATGGACTTACCATTTGAAAGAGGCAGCAAGGGGCAAAACAAGGTAGATAGAGTTAATTTTTGCAACAAGGGAGAAGGTTTCAGTATAGTCAATGCCTTTAACTTGTGAAAAACCCTTA
This sequence comes from Pinus taeda, assembly GCA_000404065.3. Classification (NCBI taxonomy): domain Eukaryota; kingdom Viridiplantae; phylum Streptophyta; class Pinopsida; order Pinales; family Pinaceae; genus Pinus; species Pinus taeda. The sequence continues at coordinate 143,853 of APFE031100600.1, forward strand.
GCAGCAAGACGAGCTTTATGTTTATCAAATTTTCTATCTAGTCCAAACTTGGTTCTGTAAACTCATTTGCCAATGACTTGGTTCTGGTCCCATGTATCATTTGCCAATACTGAATGATATTCTTCATTCATAGTTGCATCCCAATCTAGATGGCCTGAAGCTTCTGCAAAGGTGTAAGGATCATAATTCACTGAAGCTTGAGCTAGTAAAGAAGAGTCTCTATCAAACTAAGAAGTGGACGACGTTGATCTGTAGGATCACCGACAAGAGCACTTACTGCATCCTTAGTAGTGTGGCCCATTTTGGAAGCTGACAAGATGAAGGAGGATCCTGAGAAGGAGGTGGAGGATTTTCATCCTCATTGTCATCATCTAAAGAAATATTTTCAGAAGTAGAAGGGATAGAGAGAGGTGGCACATCCAATGAACTAGGATCGTAGGCCATATATATTTTTAGCAAACTTTACATCTCTTATAATGATAGCATTTTTTGACTTAGGTGAAAGAAGTCTATATCATTTGACATATTCAGGATATCCAACAAAATTACATTTTTCACTCTTAGGTTCTAAGGCTTTATGTCTCTCATCTGGAACATGGACCCACGCTTCACTTCCAAAAACATGAAAGTGACTTACATGTGGTTTAACTGATCTCTATGCTTCTTCTGGAGTGATATTCTTTAAAACATTAGTATGAATGTGATTTACTATTTAATTTCCATAGTTAATTGCTTCTGCCCAAAATTTAAGACTAAGTCCTTTAGATTGAAGCATACAATTAGCCATTTCCTTTAAGGTGTGATTCTTCCGTTCAGCGATACAATTTTGTTGTGGAGTATATGAAACAATATGTTGCAATTAAATTCCATGTTCAGTACAGAAGTTGATGAATTTTTTGTTAACATATTCTCCGCCATTATATGATGTTAACTTAAGAATTTGATGTCCAGATTGTTTCTCAACAAGGGCCTTAAAGGCCAAGAACATGTTAAAGACTTCACTCTTGAGTTTTAAGAAGTATACCCAAGTGCGTATGGAGAAATCATCAATGAAAGTTAAGAAATACATGTAGTCAGAGAATGAAACAACTAGAAGTGGACCACATAAATCACTATGAATAAGTTGTAAAGGTGATGGGGCGTGTTAAGAAGCATGTTTTTCAAAACTCTTCTGATGATGTTTTACAAGTACACATCCAAAACAAATACCATCTCCACAAGATATTTTCTTTACATAGACTTTGAAGGGAGCGATAGTTTAAGTGACCAACTCGCGCATGCCAAAGTTTGCTCACTTCATCATTATGAGAGACAAATACCGAGGGAAGAGTTAATGACCTAAAGTTGTTAAACTTATACAACCTTGTAGAATCATCAACAATGCCACTAGCAAAAATTTGTCTACAATCTCTTAGCTCCTTAATTACAACACCATGAGGTTAAATTTCAACGATTTTACCTTCACCTAGTTCATTGAGTGATCTCATATACAGATAGAAGGTTACAGGATAAAGTAGGAACACATAATACATCATTAAATTGACCATTGTCTAGATGAATATTTCCAACACTAAGAGATCTACCATCACCAACATAGATATTTTTGGTGTTACAATCATTTAAAGAAGAAAACATGGCTTTGTTTTTTGCCATGTGATAAGAAGCTCCAGAATCCATGAGCCACTCATGAGAATCAGAAGAAGAAGATGCATTTATCCCATAACCATACCAAGATGCTTGACAATCACATGCAGAAAGTGTTATTCCTGAAGATGAAGTTGAAGTTGAAGAGTGCTCCAAATGGATGTTATGCTTCTTCATTGTTGCTTCCAAGGCTCCTATCTTATTAAAGCATTTGGATTCTAAGTGGCCATCTCAATTGCAAAATTTGCAATGTCTATCAGTCTTCTTCCCTTTGTTTTTATTTTCTTTATCATTTTGTTGAATTGGTTTTTCATTTTGAGACAAAAATTGCTTAGGACCCTTGTTTGGTTTAGGACCATTTTTTTAGGATACTACTTCATAGGATTCTTTGAATTTGGTTGTTGTTCAGATGGTAAGGATTTCTTAGCAGAGTTTCAAGTATTGAGAAGACCAAGATGTCATATTTCTTCTTGTTCTCTTATTAAAGAATAAAAAAAGGCATCAAAAGAGAGCGACTTGTAGACTTGTCCTTGAGAAATAAAAGCTTCTCTAGTAGAATGGAAGGTGGAAACAAACACAGAGTAGGCTGGTCCTAACTTCATAAGAATGGAATAGATAAGGTTACCATATTCTTTCTTAACCTTAACAACTTCCGAAAGATGTCTAAGGGTCTTGAACTTGGATAAAAAATCTCGAATGGAACAAAAATTATTCAGGTCCAATGTAAGAAACTCATTTTCGAGTTGATGAGCTCTAATTTCATTTTTAATTTCAAAAACTTTATTGAATTGTTTCATTGCTTCATCAGGGGTATCAAGTTCTGTGATATGGAATCTAAGGTTTGGAGAAATAGACATCCCTATCAATCCACGTTCTTGATCTTGTTTATTTTCCCATTTGGCTTTCTTATCTTCATCTTTAGGTTTATATTCTTGGCTTGAGGCTATTCTATAAAGACCTTTACTTCTAAGTAAATCCATAGTGTAGAACAACCATTAGAAGTAGTTGGTGTTGTCAAGGATAATTTGGCATGGAATTTCCATTTTAATAGACGTTGAAGTTGTAGACGTTGAAACTAAGTATTCCAATAGAAATATCTTGAAAAGTTAGGCCGATTAAAAAAAATGGCTCTGAAAACAACTTCTGAATGAAGAAGTTATGACTTTTTGAAGAAAAGTTGTTGAATATGCCAACGAAGTATGTAAATGTTCAAAAGTGAATGATAATGTTATATTTTAAACCCCCCCCCCCCCTTCCAAACTTAATCTAATTAGCTCAGTTTTAAAAAATGATTACTCTATGTGCCCCACTTTTATAAATGAGTGAAAGTCATTTTTACAATGGTACTTTATGAGCTACCCACTAAATTGTAACTTAAATAAAAGATAAAGAGACTTTAGAATTATGAGTGACTAACTTTTTATAATGTGTGAGAACACTTTTACATAAAGTAACTTTAAAACATAATTTACATGTGCTTTTTGAAAAACTAACTCAACAAAAAAAAGACTTGAACCAAAACTTCTGTTCTCATAAAGTAAATTTGGACCAAGTGAACTAGTTTAAAAGGTTAGTAATTTTTGGAAAAGATTAAGGGAAGGATTTTTATTTTTTTCACTAAATCTTTGGGATGCGTGCTTACTTGAAAACCTACATTTTGCCTACAAAACAAAAAAACCACACAACCCAAAATGAACATGCAAATAAAACAAGTCTTACGACTTAAAGTTAGATTTCGCCGAAACTAAATATTTTCCTCAATGTTTTTTATTTTCTGAGATCACACTAAAGCACAGTGGAAAAGAGCATACACATGAGAAAAATCCTTCATTTATGTTTATAATTTTCCTAGATTGCACAACGTCAGGGGGCAAAGAGCATAAATAGAAATGAAAGGTATAGATCCAGTAATAAAAACAGAGAGATAAATAATTAAAACTCCAAATACAAACTCTATACCTCAAGATCTTAAAAATGATGTAGCTAGGGCTACCAAAAACCTTTTCATGTGAAACGAAAGGGGTTCCTCACTGGAACAGATGCTCCTAACATAATATAGTTCTCTCGGCCCAAAAGTGGATAGAAATAGTAGATCTAGGAAACGATAGTCGGATGCAATTGTGCCGGCTCCAGATTTGGATCACCAACGGATGTGGCCCTCTAATATCTCTAATACCATGTAGGAATTTACAGGTTAAGTTCCTTAGAAACAAGGGAAACTGCTCACAAATAGATCATAGATCAGTACACTAGTACTCTTTATGTGGTTAAAACCCTCAAAGAGGGAAACAGTCCATGGGCCTGAGCCAACGTGGCCACTTCAGGCAATTTATTAATTTAAAAGAAATAAAATTTACATAAGTTTTTATCATGAATGGTCACCCTACAAATTACACTCCATGCTCTTTAAATGGAGATCATGGACCAATCGGGTGTTAAGCCACAGATCAAATGTCAATAATACCGAGGAGAGAATGGACCGTCGAATCACTTCATGTCTAGAATATATCATGATCATAGGATTTTAAGTTAAAAAAGTACATAGTAAAGAAACACACTTTACCTAACTCTACACTAGACCAAGTTATACTTAACTATTTCCTATGTGTTAGGATATCCGAACAAAACTTTCCATGTATAGTGGGGTAAATTTTCATAGTTAAATGTATGTTTTTTAACTATTTATTATTTTTTTATTATAAATTATAATAATTTATCATAAAATTATAAATTTATTTTTTTTAATTTTAAGAATGTAAGAGGTATCATGTAGTAAGCATTTTTATGTTTATTATGGATTGATGCTTCCTTCATTTACTAGTCATTTTATCTAGGTATGGTATAATTAAAGCATACATGCAATTCTTAAGTTATTTATGGTTATATACATCTCTAACTTACAAATTTTGTTCAACATTTTAGGGGAAAACATAAATTTATAAAAATACTTATGTGTGAGGTGTTGTAATCATGCACAATACTGGAACTTTTGCATCAACTTTAGGGAATTATGTGCCCTTCTACTTGAATATAAGTGTATCCCCCAAAAGTAGTTGTACAAGAAAAAAAATAAAATATATTTACAAGTACTTTATAGTTATGTTTACCAAATATTTTTCAATTGTCAAATTATATAGATGATAAAAGAAAATTAAAAAAAAAAAATGTTTTTTATTAATCTCTTCGAATAAATTACCATTAACAAAAACCTAAATTGATTAGCAATATGTATGCTTATAACGAAAAAAAATAAAGCAAATAATTTGAACTTGAAATAGAATGGCCAAGTTAGCCAGATCAAATGCTTAATTAGAATCAATGAGATGCTTCCAAAGAAAATATGGTAAAGTAAACTCTAAATTACGTGTCAGGGCCTCGAGTTCATGAGCGCCTGAGAGAGTCGAAAAACTGATGATCACGGTTAAAGGCACACGGTCACAATGGAAGTGTGAAGGGTGCCCATGTTCAGTTAAAGACAAATGGGAGGTGAATTTTTGTTTTATTCGACCAAGTCATGCGATGTGATGTGTGACAAGTCACGCAATGAGGATGCATGATGGGAGCATGCAACGGGCAAGCGCGTCAGGCAATCTTAGTTGAGGATTCAGGCATGTGAGGCACCCATGGACAAGTCGGCATGAAGTGCGGCAAGACCGCCCATACTTAGTGCAACTGGGTGAAGTGTGTGATGATGAAGAGCGATGGATTGATGAGTTCGATGAGAGGTGGCATGGGCCGACCCAAAAGACCACACAACAGAGGGAAACGAGAGAGTTATAATTGATATTGGAGGGATGACATATATATTATGTGCAGTCTAACTTGACATTATGGGTGGACCAACGACGAAAGGTCACAACCCTTGCCATTACCACGTTTGACACGCATATATATAGTCGGTGGGTGATGGCCATTTGGAGAATCATTGAACTTGAATAAATACACAAGAACAAAATAGAACAGTGAAGGCAAGGCCAAAGGAAATAGGTGGAGTGTGAGGGTGCAGGACCAAAGTTTGTTGGGAGAATATTGTGGGGTTTTTGGTTTCGACGAAGGAACAACTGAATGAACACAACAGGTGGGTCTCAATGAAGCTTATTACACCATGTGACGAGAAGCACTGAATGAAGTTGCTACACATGTGCGACAGGTGGGTCTAAACATAAGGCCGCGAGGAAGTTCGACAGCGTGTATGTAGCAGTGACCCTGGTAGCTGAGGTTGCTACAATAGGATAAAGTTTGGGCACTGTCCGGTACATGGTTCAGTTGTTGGGTTAAGGGTGCATGGTGTTGAGAGATATAATAGGAAGGCAACAACTCATTCAGGATTGAATGGAGGTGCGATAGAACACCAAGAAGGTTCATAGTTATGGGTAAGTGAAGGACCAAGGGTACGAGTAGGCCAAGGAGAAAGTGTAGTGGGAATGGTGGTGCTGGAAGTAGTTCAAAATTTGGTTGGGCATGCATAAGGCATGAAATTGACATGGTTTGTTGGCACAAATTGTAAATTAGAAGTGTGTAGGCCATGGTTGTTGGAAACACCATAATTGTACAATTTTCATGCACAATTGAGTTATAGAAAGTTTATATATATATAGTAGTGGGCCAAATCTAGTTCATGGGAGTTGTCCCTCCCATTATGATGATGTGTTGGTTTTTTATCCACTGTGTATTTATATTGATGAATGATTAATTGAAGAAGTTTATTTCCACTATGATATAACACTTGAAGGAAAATTTGGCTAAGTGTTTGGTTAGGTGTAGTCCTCACATTTGAGTATTAATGAAAAGAAAAAGTGTGGCAGTGTTGCACCCGCCTATAAATGGTTGAAAGACTACCACCAAGATAGGGCGTGACAATTGATATCAAAGCCCACTTTCTGTAGGGCTTTGTTTGAAGTCGAAGAAGTTTGACAGGGAAAAATTGCAGGGTCGTGGTTGAATGTATTACTGTATGGTCTTGATAAGATCACAATAAAAATTGATGGCAGAAAATATGGAAGAACTTCTGGTGATAGTTGTATCTAGCAAGGATGTTGGAACAATTTTCATGGACAGGGTATTGGATAAGATAGAGGAATTTGTGTCATAGATGCCCTCATTCAAATCCGAGAATGTTGAAATTTGAGATGGGTTCATGAAATTCGAAGAGGCATATGATAACCTCAAGGTTTTATATGAGTATACTAAATGGTAGTATAGACAAACAGAGAAGGAAGTTAAGGACATTGGGGTTGCAAGAGATCAAGGTTTAGGTGAAATCTTGAACTTGCAGAAAGCTCTTTATGATGGTCGCAACGAAATAACTATTTTGAAGAAAGCAGTTGGACAAGGACCGATTAGAGGGGGTTCTCATGTGAAAATCAAGGAACTCGATTCTTATGATGGGAGGAGTAGTGCCAAAGAACTTAGAAATTTCTTATGGGAAATGGAGCAATACTTGGAACGCTTGGGGATTCGTGATGATAAATCCAAGGTCAAAGTAGTTGCTTAGTTCCTCACTAAGGATGCTAAGATGTGGTACAGATGGAAGTTGGATTAGATTTCCAATGGTGATGTTGATGACATCTCTACTTGGTAGGATATGAAGAAGGCTTTGTAGACTCATTTTAGCCCATAGGATGAGACGTGGGATGCAAGGATGAATATTAAGTATACTAAGCAAACAGGAAGTCTACAGGCATATTAACGGGAATTCTCGATTGCGATCTTGGAACTACCTAACATGGCAGAAAAAGACAAGGTGTTCAACTTCATTATAGGATTAAAACCTTGGGCATGCAATGAGGTGAAGAGGCAAAGGATAAAAACTCTAGAGGAAGTGTTTGGTGCAGTTGATCGACTGGTAGAACATTATGATGAAGGGACCAAAGAGAGAAAGATGAAGTCTAATAAACCAAAGGAGAAATCTACAAAGTTGGAGCATTCAAGATCGAATGACAAGTTGAAGATGAAGAAACCTCTTAAATGTTGGTTTTGATGAGAGAACCACACGGTAATGAATTGTCCTTCTAGAAAAGATGGTGCCTACAAAAGAAAAAATGGATGGAAATAAGAAGAAAGAAGAATCATCAGTTGGGGTGATGCATATTTTGTGAGTTGCACTGGCTACAAAGGCTATCCCATGATGGGATCCTTAGAGGAACAAATTGGAGTATGTGACCATGAAGGTTGGGCAAGGCACCTTAATCACTATGGTGGACAATGGCGTGACTCATAACTTCATCAAAGAGGAAGTTGCAAGGAAAGTTGGATTGAAGTTCTCACTAATCCAAGTTCATCTTGAAGCAGTGAACTCTCCACCAAGTAAAGTCATCGATATGGCAGAGAATGTGGATGTGAGTGGTCTTGAAAGATTGACTTCACAATTATGCAAATGGATGACTATGAGGCAGTATTGGGTGTGGAATTTTTGAAACAACATGAGGCTATGACGGTTCCATATATGAAGAAGTTGTACATTTATGATGGACGGGACGATGATCCTTTGGGCATATCAATTGTGGCAACTATGCCAGCTAGATGTAAATTTACAACGATGAATGTGGTGGACATCAAGTGGGATGAAGAACTATATGAGAGGTTATCTACTACAAAGGAAAAAATGATGAAGTAGTCACAAGTTATTAGAGCATTTTTTGATAGAATCTTGTATTTGACAAGCAGATTAGAGGCAACGATGGAGGGAAACAGGGATGCTAGACCAGAGACTCGGGAGGAGAGCCGAGAAGCATACACACAGAGATTGGAGGAAGATTTGGATAGATGGATTGAGTTGTGGGAGAAAGAGGATGGAGAGCCATTGGTTTTCCCATCACCTACCTCTTCTTAGATTGACATGGGGTTGAGGCTCATTGTCTTCTCCTCATGGCAGTGAGTCCTCTATACTTTATGAGCAAGCACATGGGGTGAGATGCACGTGATTGACAATATGATTCGAAGATAGTCATGATGATGTGAGGAGAATGTGTTCTTATGGAGGTGATGGTATGGTTGGATTAGCTACCCAACTAATCACCATCACAAGGGGATCTGATACATGATTTACTTGTAGACTTAGATGAGTTTAGAGCTTGGAGTTGGTCATGGGTGGAGTTATTTGGGTGCCCACATATATGGATATGTCTTAGAGATGGATGTTGTTGAGAGGGTGTTGTCAAGGGCAACAAAAATTTCATAGTGGTGGAGGATGTAAGGGCCTCGAGTTGGCAAGCACAAGAGAGAGCGGAAAACATACGATTGTGGTTAAATTTGTGTGATCGCAACGATAGTGTGATGGACACTCATGTTCGGTTAAAGGCAACTCAAAGGTGACTTTCATTTTTATGCAGCTGAGTCGTGCAATAGTATCTGCAATGAGTTGTACAATGAGGATGTGTGATGGGAGCATGCAACAAGTACATCGGGCGACCCAAGTTGGGCATTTGAAAGCGCGCTCACCTACGCAAGGCAGCCATGGATAAGTCGAAATGATGTGTGACGGATGTGCCCATACTTAGGGTGACTGGGTGAATTATGTGATGGTGAAGAGTGGCAGACTGATGAGTTGAGCGAGAGGTGGCATGGGCCGACCAAAACAAGCACACGATGAAGGGAAGTGAGAAAGTTATCATTTATATTGGAGGGCCAACATCTATATTATGTTCACGTTGACTTGACATTATGGGTGGGTTGACCATGAAAGGTTGTGACCCTTAGAATTACCACGTTTGACACACATATATATAGGTGGTGGGTGATGGCCATTTGGAGAATCATCAAACCTAAAAAAGTACGCAAGAACGAAATATAATAGGGAAGGCAAGGCTGAAGGCAATAGGAGGAGTGCAAGGTCGTAAAACCAAAGTTTGTTGGGTGAAAATTGTGGGGTTTATGGTTTCGGTGAATGCATAGCTGAATGAACACAACATACGGGTTTGAATCAAGGCCACTAAACCATGCGATGGGTAGGCCTGAATGAAGGTCGCTACATGGGTGCGACAGGAGGGTCTGAATGCAGGGTAGTAGGGAAGCTCGGTAGTGTGTACGCAACAATGACCCAAGTAGTCGAGATCGCTACAATGAGCTGAAGGGTGTGCATGCTACGATGCATGGTTCATTCAACAGGTTCAGGGCACAGGGCGTTGAGAGATATAACAGACAGGGAACAACCCATTCAGAGTTGAACGAAGGTGCGACAAAACATCGAGAAGGTTGAGGAGTGCGGGTAAGTTGTCCATGAAGGGTTGAGGGTGCAGGTAGGCTGAGGAGAAAGTGCAATGGGCATGGTGGTGATGGAAGCAGTTCAGAATTTAGTTGGGCGTGCACGAGGCACAAAATTGTCACGTTTTGCTGGAAAGACTTGTAAATTAGAAGCATGCAGGAAATTGTTGTTGGTATCACCATAATTGTATAATTTTCATGTACACTTGATTTATCAAAATTATATATATATATAATTGGGCAAAATCTAGTTCATGGGAGTTGCCCCTCCCATTATGATGATGCGTTGAATGTTTATCCGTTGTGCATTTATATTGATGAATTATTAATTGAAGAAGTTTACTTCCACTATGATATAACACTTGAAGTAAAATTTGGCTAAGTGTTTGGTTAGGCTTAGTCCACACATTTGAGTATTGGTGAAAAGAAAAAGTGTGGTAGTGTCGCACCCACCTATGAGTGGTTGAAGGACTGCCACCAGGTTAGGGGCATGACATTAGGGATGATTGCAATAGTAGTGGTGTGAATCCTTCCTCCAAGATGAGGTGGCTAAAGGTTGGGGGGTCAGAGTATGATTTACTTTGAATGGGCTATGCAGGACCCTTTCTTGATCTTAACTAGAGCTAATACCAATCACTATAATTCATTGAAGTGAATGTAATTGACGTGGAGACCCATAATAAGTTATGTACTCATAATTACAAGAAAAGTTTAACACATAGAGGTTTATCGAATATCTTAAACTGCCTATCTTCTCAATGGTAATTCCTTGATTGGAATGTGCAATAGTTCATGCAAAGACACCATTTCATATATTACATAGAGGTTTGTCGAATATCATAAGCCACATATCTTCCCAATGGTAATTTCTTGGTTGGAATGTGCACCAGTTCATGCAAAGACACCATTTCATATATTAGGGGTTCGTTGGTTTTCAGTTTAATAAACAATTAAACAAGTATCTATTTTGATTACATGCAAAGTTTATAGTTTTTCCTTATTAATGTTAGTTGACTAGTATTCTCTCATCCTATCAATATATTTGGATATATTAGATAACTTGGCAATGGGCATGGTTAATGGCGACAACAATTCTATAATTTAAAAAAAAAAAAAAAAATCACTTTTTCCTTATTAATGTTAGTTGATTAGTACTTTCTTATCCAACAATATATTTAGATATATTAGATAAATTGGCCATGGGCATGGTTAATGGAGGCGACTATTCTATAAAGGGTTGGTGAAATACTAGATGATTCTCTAGTGTTCCTTGACTTAGAATTTAATTATCTAAATTAATTTAAACACTGATTAACTTTTGTGAATTCATCTTATGGGAAGTTATGGTTTAGTTTTCTATCATAATTTTTTCT
>APFE031100600.1:164758-212809 GCA_000404065.3 Pinus taeda
AAATCTATTTGGAAATGAGAATTCCTCCATAAAAAAGGTAGAGTTCCAATTATACCAATCTCCCTCCTGCTTGACATTACCAATATTGAGCCTAGCAATGACATCCTCACTATTGGAGAAAATAAATTGAAAATTCCTTCATAAAAAATGTAGAGTTCCAATTATGCCAATCTCCCTCTTGCTTGTCATTACCAATATTGAGCCATAGCACTGACATGCTCACTAGTGGAGAAAAGAACTTGAAAGGATACTTTTATTGGTGGAGGAAAAGATGGAGAAAAATAAATTAATCTTTTTTAAAATTATTTATTTATTTATTTATTTTTAAGTGTGTAAAATTTAGAAATATGCACACATTTTTAATGTATGTGTGTTCTTTTTCAATTACAAAACTACTAATGGAAACTAAATTTGTATAAGGAAATAGTGGTTACTAAAGATATTTAAACATGAATGTGTACTCATTAGTAAAGTGCATATGCATTCCTAAAATTCAAAACGACTATACAGTTATATTGAAATATAAAAAGGGAAAACAAATTTGTGTAATTATCTTTATAAATACTTTAAACCTAAAAAATACATACATTAATTTATTTATTTTTTCCTCCTCATTACTATACTAAAAATATATATGATAAAAAAAATATTACAAAAATTCAACCACATTTTCAACCATTTAATCTTTTACTTTAAAGAAAAAAGAAAAACCTAAATATGTCAAATACTATAATAGACCACATTATTTACCTAATCAAAAAAAATATTATAACTTAATCCAAAAAAACACCGAGGAGGATATTACTTGATATTAATTTTTTTTCTTAAAGTAAATTTGTTTTCCAAAGTCGTTAATGTTAACTGATGAGAGGATACCACAATTATTTCCTAAAAGAGCCCACTAGGGCTTCACAAGGGGAGCAATACTATACCAAATGCATTCATATTAGGGGATATCTATTGAGGAAAAAATGACAATATATTGAGCATATAATAGGAGGTGAAGGGTTTTTATGTTAGTAGGTATAAAAAATGGCACTCAAAGTTAATTAAAATTATAAAGGGGTATAAAAAATGTTAATGAAAAAATGGGTATCTACAATATCTAGTGAAAGTATGATTTTTTTTAATTGAGAAGGTGTATTGAGTTCGTATTGGTAGGGGGTTAAATAATGTGTTTTTTAGAGGTATTTTCCAATATGTATCCAAATTAACGGTATTGTATAGTATTCCACAAACGCACGTCATTTTTCAAAGATTCATTGAGTGAAGACCTTGTGAAACAAACAAACATTTTACTATATTCTATTCTCACAATCAAATCTTTTTTAATACTTTATTCTAACCAAGCTAGCCATGGATAGGAGGATAATGTTGATGCGGATTCACATTTGAAAGTTAATATAATGTGTGGTTCTCTAAAATCTTGTAAGTTGAAATATTTTATAATTTATAAAAAAATATATTATATATTGAAAAAAATAAAATTATTTATAAAAATAAAAATAAAAAATTATATTAAATTTTAATTAAATGTTAATATTTAATAAAATATTAATAATATAATATATAAATTATAAATATATAATATAAATACTAGAATAATCAATAACAGAATATAATTTTTTTATCAATTTACTTGATTAAATATATGTGGATTTAATACATTTTTATTGAGATGTAACTATGTTAAATCATTTTCATATGATTATATAAAGCATTTTCCATACCATATTCATTGTAAAAAAGTTAGGGACTCCTAAAGGCTGTATTCATTGGCAAATAGTTATCAACACAACAACTAAAAAACGCTTAACAAAATGTTTTTGAAACTATTTTTTATTTATTAATTATAATAAAAGCTAGCAATTGTCCCTAAAGGTGCAAAGATACACCGAAGGAATAGAAAATTTGGAAAGATCATTTTTGGTTTAAGATATCCAACTATAGGAATTCATGACTTGTATTTTTCTATCATGTTAGCTTTACAGTTAAATCTATTTTTTAGCAAGCTTGACAATAAAGTGATTTGCTGAAGGTTTCTTTTACTTGTGGCATAAACTCCATGTTGACTTGTGTTTTGTTATCATTCAAATGCTTTTGGAGTTCACTCATGTAGGGATAAAACATACATATTGGTAAGTGAAAATTTCTTTTTCCCTTACATGTGGAAGGATACAAACAAAAATCTTTCTACATGTAGAACTTCTTCACCTTTGTTTAGCTTCTAAAAGTGGAAAAATAAAAACCAATTTGTATAAGTGGAAGGTTCGATATAATAGTTCATGTGATATCTCACCTACTCTGAGTGTGAAGTTTCATTCTGACATATGCTTCATGTTGTACATAGGTTTTCTATAGAAGAATCAAGGGATTTTGTGTTCATTAGAATTAGAAGTGTGCCTTTCAAACCTTAGAGCATAGGTTCTTTGTGTTTGGGCAATGACATTATTTTTTCCTCTAGAGATGGAGGGTCCCTACACAAACATTAATATTAGAGTAATTGAAAATGGCCCAGAGGGGACTACACATTGAACTCGGGAAGAAGGACTTGGTAAAAAGAAAAGTTAGTTCAAGGGTGATGCAAACCGTCACATGTTGTGAAGTTAGGGCCAACGTTATATACTTATAGTATGATTTGAATCTTCCCAGGTTAATATGGTTTGGTGATAAAGATAAGAAGTAGAGAGGTAATTTAACTATATAGATAAAGAAGATTGTAGCATAATATGTTTTCAATGTTTAGGAATAAGTGATTTAAGGGGTGATTAGTATCTTTACATGCTAATAGATTAGTAGTAAGAATAAGAATTAAAGAGATAATTTGTCCTAAGTTATTTAAGGGGAGATTGGAATCTTTACACGTTAATAGATTGGTTGTAAGAATACAAATTAAAGAGCTAATTTATCCTAAAACATAGATGAAGAGGATTCCAAAAGTGTAAGTTTACAATGTTGGGGATGAAGTGCTATATACCGGTATAATTTTCAAATATTTCAAAATGTCAAGGCAAAGATAGAGTATCATTTGGGTCCAAAATGTTCAAAGTGTTTATTTGTAAAACATATGTGAACAATTATATTGGGATGCAAGGCATAAGTTGTTAAAAATGCCTTAGCAATATGATCACAATAATTTATTAAAATCATGGAGAAAACCAGATACAATGAGTTATAAAATGTCTTAAAAACTAATTAGTTATAAACATTGTAGCTCTAATAGATGTGAGAAGTAATTATGTAACTCACACCATATTGACCTAGTGTGGGAGGTAAATTTGATCATAATAAAGTAATTTGTAGGTTAGGTTGTTCAACAATAAAATGAAGAAATAAGAAGGAAAATTCTAATTTGTTAAGAAAATAGTTATAAGGGAGAACACAAATCACTATGCCACATAATTCTACTCTCACCTTCGAAAGAAGGTTATTGAATAATACGAAGAATATGTTTGATCTCTAGAGATATATACAAGAAAATCAATTGCGTAGAATCGATGACATATATACTTGAGACTCACCTCCACCCTCTCCCTCTGTGGTGAAAGAAACTTGACACAAGTAACACTAACCACTCACCAGGCACGTGAACCTCGTTGATCGAAGACAAGGCAGACCACTCTCATGTGCTGACAAGAAAGAGCTAAGGAAAACCTTTAAGACAATGGCAACCGGCCCATCATACTTGATGGGACTCCTACACAAAACAGTGTGAGGTCTAGTTGGGACTTCATACAAGGGAGATCTCTTGAATGTTGGTGGGTCCAACACCATCAACATTTCTGGCACTAGAAGGAGGGTTGTCAGTTGTTTATGGCTGAATGTCCTCTCACCCCCACTCATCAATCATCTATTCAAGGTAGTAACTCACACCGCCTCTCACCTACACACAACTCTGAATTTGGTTATTCCTCACCTCCAAACATGAACACGAAATTTCATATCAACACCTCCACTTCATCCATCCCATCACCCGTCAATTCGTAAAAGTAGTAGGACTAATCCTAGGAATACAACATCTTCCATACGCATCAAAAAATCCAAAAACCACTCCCACAGGGGTTGTTGTATCATCAGTGGAAGAAGCAATTCATGCCACACTTGAAGGTCTGGTAGAATTTCTTGAGAACGAAGAGGAACCTCCTATCTTCCAACTGGCAGAACGAGACACCCTCATGATCTTGGGCTCAGATTCCGGTACAGGAGACAGACGGGAAGGTAGTGAAGGAAGCAGAGGCAGATATGAACCAGAGACTCAGACCCAGAACCGTCATATTCTGAAGAAGAGGAGGAGGATGAAGAAGAAGAAGACATGGCTGACCAAAACTTGTAATGGATGACGCAAGGACCATTAGCTCTCCTGGGTGCTTTGCACAGGATTCCGAAGCATTCGAAGGAAATGCTCACAAGGTATGACCCTAAGAAAATAGCGAAGACAGAAGATCACTTGGAAAAATTCTACCTATAGTTGCATATGCTTGAGGTATGGTACGATGACATTGCATGCATATTGTTCCCATGTACCTTCGATGGCCATGCAATAGTATGGAATCACAACCTTCCTGTCAAATCGATCCATAATTAGGGTTTGTTCAAACACATGTTTCTAGAAACATTTGTTGATGACAAGACCCCATCCATGTTACTCAAAGAGTTGGGCAGCCTAAAGATGGAGGCGAAAGAAAAGATAAAGGATTTCAGTCATAGGTTGTTGCGCATATTGAACAAGTTTGTAATGGACATGAAACCTCATGACTCCATCACTGTCAATTACTACACATCCGCACTGCCAACTAGTATTGTGCAGTTCATCAAGATAACTATGAAACCAACACTATTGGAAAATTCCGAAGAGGGAATAGTTGTAGAGAAAGACCTGCATGTGATTGGAGTCATCAAGGATGATGAACCAATGAAGGACTCCAGAGACAAGAGCAAGAAGCCCCAAGCTGCAGCGAGAAAGGATAAGGACAAGCAACCAAGTGATATTGAAACCCTTACTCATCTTACAAAGGACTTGACAACAGAAGTGTCTGAGCTCAAACAACGAACAATCGACACTTCTGTGAGCAGTCAGATGCCCAGATGAAGGCAAGGAAGCATGTCATCAGGTAGAAATTGCTTCCCAGCTAAAGTTGCGCTGAGCTCGAGCTCTGTGTTCTAGTTAGAATAGTGCACAAATAATGAATTTTGATCATTTCATGAAGAGCACCCAGAAGGGTCTTGTTCGGACTGGAAATGAGTTACAGGCTTAGCATGCAACCATATGCCAAATGTAGTGAGTAGTTCACAGGGCCAGTCGGGAGACACAGACGATGTAAAATATGCTTCACCTAATGAGACATCTAACACTGGACAGGTGATCAACATTTATCAGTGCTCGTGAGTAGTGTAGAAGACAAACACCGAGAAGAAACCCCAAAAGTAAAATGGTTGATACAATCTCAGAAGTCAAGGGACTCCCCCTACAATTGGGGAAATGCAACAAAGGCTTGAACTACTGAGGAAGGTTCATCCACTAGTCATCCAAAAGTAGAAACACAAAGCAAGCCTTGGAAGACAACGACATACAAGAGTACGTCCATGAGAAGAAAATTACAGAACACTTGATCCCGGTCTAGGTGTGACAAAGGACCCTTCCAAGACCTTTTACTTTCGTGATGTGTAAATTGCATTTTTTTAAAAGAAACATAAATGAATACATGTGCATGTTGTAAAGAAGAGGAACATGACAATCATCAACAACATAAAAACATAAGTTGTTGATAACGAAGTTCGTCCAGGAGGGACTACATCTCCAAGCCCCAGTGTCAAGATGGTGTAGGTTTTTGCATTAAGTGGTGTCAATAGTGATAATGCACATAGAGGTGATCTCACTATCATACAAGGAAAATTCCCTCACACAGGAGAGGCTCCAAGAGATGTTCCACTACAGGAACTCCCAGTCAAAAGATTCCTATCAGTATGACACAAATTCATGCATGATGAGCATCCCACCAACACGGCATAAAAGGGATCTCAATGCAAACATGCATGACGACAACATGAATATCCCATCAACATACAACAAAGGGATCTCAAACAAAACATTACGAATCATGACAACAAGTACATCACACAAATGATTCCGTGTCACATCAAGCAGGAATCATGAAACAAGTAATAAACAATATCCCTCATCAACATCAAACAAGGATTTGTGTAGTACAATGCATAGCAAAAGAAGTACATGATCACTGCATATACCTCACATCTAGGGCCATCTGAAGAAGCGAATGTCAAACTGCTAAAGTTGTTCGTGCCATCGATCTCAGAGCATCAATTGCATGGAAATGGATGCTCGCACATAAATGATGACACATGCATTCCACTTAGAAAAGTGGCTGGAAAATAAAATGAGCAAATGAAAAATCTGAACACACCATTAGATTTGTGACATCGAATAATGCAAAATAATTGTCCAATTTTTGAATTCTAAGAAATTGAGAATCTGGGGCTCAAGGAATCTTTTAGATTCCCCTAGATTTCATAAATATTTTTCTCCATAGGTGAACTGGAAATGTGTAACTCCAAAGACGAATCGGATCACACTTGTGATCCCTATGGAAAACCATAAAAAATGACTATAAACATGACTATATTCTGACATGGAGAAAACTTACCTCCTCGGGAAAATTTCAAGGAGCATGGTTCCGCTCCCTGTTTCTGCAGTAGTCATGCTTCCACATGCATACTGAAAAATGACTTGAAAAATGTAGAACTCTGATGGAGATACGGACAGTGCCATTGCGTTCGTGCCATCGAGAAGTGCTAAAACCATATAAAATTTGTCAAAATCTGGCAAAGTGAAAATTCGGCCCTCCTGCAAAATGTTGCCTTCAACTGCATGCACAACCTCCTCCTGTCCCAAAATCTGTGCCTGCTCCTGGTTCCTCCATCTATCCGTGCACTGGAAAAACTGGGTTCTTTTAAAAGTTTTCAAGCGGATCACCCAATGCAAGAGGTTTGGCATAGTTGTAAAAATAGTGATTAGTTCAGGACGGGTCGGGTGGTCAAAGCCTGCCCCTCCTTGTTTTATACTTTCACAACCGCATAATATATATAGTACATATACAATATATACATTATATATACATATACATATACATATACATATACATATACATAACATATATACCATATACATATACATATACATATACATATACATATACATATACATATATATATATATATATACATATATATATATATATATTATAATTTATATTAATATATATTAATATTTATATTTATATATTATTTTTTAATTTATTATCAGGTATCGGGTCCATTGTTTTGGTGGCCCTCGCCCCCATCCCTTGTCACTAATTTCATGGTATATGGTTGTGTTGCATTAATATTTAGTTAGTTGCGTTAATCTTTGAAGCATCAGATCAAAAGGTTGGTATCTTGTGTTTTGGCATACGCCATACAGGGCCGGCCCACGTGGGCTGGCCGAGTTTGATCCCTGCTGGCCTCACATTATTTCTGGTCCTTTGTTAGAGTGATTGGCAAAGGGTATTGGGGTGTAGGTCGGCTCCACCAGAGGTGGTTTACCCAACCCCTTAACAGATGTTTATATATATATATATATATATATATATCTATATATAATATATATAATATATATAATATAATATAATATATATATATATACGATTATGTGTATGGTGGAGGGCTCGACGGGGTGATGGCCGCCAAGCCAAACTTAATTTCAAACTTTTGAAAGGTTTGGGATTAGTCCAATGGGGTTCATGGCTCGTCGGCCTTATAACAAAAAGTTTTTCATGTGGTTTTTTGGGTGGCAGGGGTGGTGGCCCTGCACCTCATTTATAATATAATATATGAATATATATATATATATATATATAGTATATATATTATTAAAGAGGGGGGTAATTTTCAAAGTTTTAGAAAATAAGGGATATTGGGAAAATTAACGAGGCGGCAATTTCGACCGATTTCGGGAGCTAGGTTTCATGCCTTAGGGTCGGTCAATTGTAGGACACTTAAACCTGGCCCACAACCCAACTTTGACCAAAAATTTGACTGGATCGTTCTCTCTCATACGAGCTTGGATTGACGAACCGTTCACACCTACGCGATCAGGACAACGAAGTGTATGCTCTGGTCCTCGGTCAAAATCATTCTGAGCACTTTTATTTTCGAGCGTTCATAAACCCTCTTTGTCTTGTGTGTCTCTAGAGCCACCTGTATTAGTCCTACCCACTGAGGAGCTTTTGGTACTCCAAAAGCATGAAAAATAATTTGCAACTTCTTTGTACCTTGTCTGCATCACAAGCGTCCTGAAAAGGTCTCGCTTCCATCTCCTTCACCTTTGTTCTTTGGAGCCTTAAGCGATGTGCCGACACCTTCTACCTCTGCAACCTGTAGTACATTGTTTTGCAAATTACATGCTTGACTTTCATGACCAACTAATGACCCAAACCTCCCACACTTGCCATGAGCTTAAAACACATACTCGATGGTCAAGTTTACATCAACATGGACACAAGAGCCCAACTACGACAACAAGGCCAACATATCATAACTACTCCAACAAGTGATGGAAAACACATCATCACTGCAACACATGATTTACAATAATAAGGCCAAACACTATTGTCTCTTTGACAAGTGATGTAAACATGACATCACTTTCACAGTTTAACATGTGACACAAAATAAGACTAAACATCATTGTTGCAGAATGAGTGATGGAAAACACATCATCACTTTTACATTTTAAAATGCAACAAATGATTTACAAAAGCATGACCATGACAAGACAACATATTTAGAAACCATTTTTCACTTATCAAGGTGAATGGGTCACCTCCTTGTAGTGCATTCAATGGTCAAACAACTGCTTCACTTGGTTCATGCACCGACACTTTGTCTTTAAGGCATTGTTCTGGATGGAGCCTACAACAAGTGGCTCTTTGATGGCCACTTCTATCGCAATGGCTGCAATGACATTTCTTCCTCCTGATATGCTTAACATGTTTCTTTACCTGTTGTTGAGAGGGTCTTTCACGCCTCATCCTTTTGTGTGTTGTCGTTCTTTTCCAACACTTAGAAAATGTATGGCTATGTAATCCACAAAAGGTGCATGTTTTTCGATTCCATGTCTTATGTTTATCATTAACAACATGATTCTAATCAAAATGAAAATTCGAATGTCGAGAGTGGTTATACCTTTCCTTGTCGTCTCTAGTGTAAGCATAGCGATAAGAGCTTGCCTCAGCTCTTTCCCTGCAATGGAAATTGCCATGGGATGATGGGGATGGGTTCCCATCATTCTCTTTCCTTGACAATTTCGATGATGTCTCGGAAGCATATGACAGCTTTGAGCATTCTCCTTTGTTATATCTCAAGCCTACAAATGGAGGTCTCTTCCCAACTTCCAATGGTTGAGTTATGCCTTGGCTATTAACACCTATTTCTTCTTCCTTCTCGTGCTCTGTCCTAGTAAGGAGCCTCATGTTTGTCCCTATAATTGGGATCTCAAAATATCCAATAGAGATCATACTATGTGAAGACAAAACTGAAAGGAAATCAACATCTTTTACCTCCTCTGTCGATTTGGAAAGAACTAATGAGGGTTTTTCATCATCTATTGTTGGTGTTTCGCTAACTGCCATGGCACATTCCTCAAGATCCTTTCTGACATACCCAACTCCTTTTCAACACAGTAACTCCTCTACTTTGATGGGGTTGACAATGCCTTGGCCATTAATGCCTAAGCCTTTTCCATCATACCCCATTCTCTGCAATAGTTTGAAGCCAATTCCTATGGTATGATTTTCAAAAACAATGAAATCATCATCAGGAAACATGCATGAAGATGGAGAACTACTTTTTACCTCGCATGGGTCATGTTGCAGCTTTTCCAAGGCCTCGTCCTTTGCTTCCAGCTGTCATAGCAAACTCTATTTTTCATCTTTCTCTTCATGTAGACAGATCTTCAATTCAGTGTTCTCTGTTTGAAAATTATGTTTGTTTTGCTTCAATTCTTCTATGGTCTCTTTTGTGGCTTGCAAGTGAAGCTGCAATCACTCCTTTTCCTCTATCTCTTTGTATAGAGTTTCATACACTATCTCTACTCTTTTGGAAATTTTGAGCATGCTCTCGTACATCACTTTTTCATCCTCTGTTGCTACACATTCCATTGTTCATGCTGCAATTCCAATCAACGCAAAGACCGCTCCGATACCACTTGATCCCGGTTCGGGTGTGACGAAGGACCCTTCCAAGACCTTTTACTTTCATGATGCGTTAAATTTCATTTTTTTAAAAGAAACATAAATGACTACATGTGCATATTGTAAAGAAGAGGAACATGACAATCATCAGCAACATAAAAACATAAGTCATTGATAACGCAGTTCGTCCAGGAGGGACTACGTCTCCAGGCCCCTGTGTCAAGATGGTGTAGGTCGCTGCATTAAGTGTTGTCAATAGTGATGATGTACATAGAGGTTATGTCATTATCATACAAGGAAAATGCCCTCACGCAAGAGTGGCTCCAAGAGATGTTCCACTACACAAACTCTCAGTCAAAAGATTCCTATCAGTATGACACAAATTCATGCATGATGATCATCCTGCCAACATGGCATAAAAGGGATCTCAATGAAAACATGCATGATGACAACATGAATATCCCATCAACATACAACCAAACGATCTCAAACAAAACATGGCGAATCATGACAACAAGTACATCACACAAATGATTCCCCATCAGATCAAGCAGGAATCATGAAACAAGTAATAAACAAGATCCCTCATCAACATCAAATAGGGATCTGTGCAGCACAATGCATAGAAAAAGAAGTACATGAACATTGCATATAACTCACATCCAAGGCCATCTAAAGAAGTGGATGTCAAACTATTGGAGTTGTTTGTGCCATCAATCTCATGGTATCAATCACATGGAAATGGCTACTCACACATAAATGCTAACACCTGCATTCCACTTAGAAAAGTGGCTGGAAAATAAAATGAGAAAATGAAAAATCTGAATGCACCATCAGATTTGTGACATTGAATAGTGTAAAATCAACTATCCAATTTTTGAATTTTGAGAAATTGAGAATCTGGGGCTCAAGGAATATTTTAGATTCCCCTAGATTCCTTAAATATTTTGATCCATAGGTGCACTGGAAATCTACAATTCCAAAGGCGAACCTGACCTCGCCATTTTGATTCCTACAGAAAACCATGAAAATTGACTATAAACTTGACTATATTCTGACATGGAGAAAAATTACCTCCTCGGGAAAATTTCAAGGATCATGGTTCTGCTCTCTGTTTCTACAGTAGTCATGGTTCCACCTACATACTGAAAAATGACTGAAAAATGAATAACTTTGATTGAGGTCTGGACAGTGACATTGCATTCGTGGCGTTGAGAAGTTCTGAAACCATATAAAATTTGTCAAAATCTGACAAAGTGAAAATTTGGCCCTCCTGCAAAATGATGCCTTGAACTACATGCACAGCTTCCTTCTGTATCAAAATATGTGCCCACTCTTGGTTCCTCCATCTGTCCGTGCACTAAAAAGACTGGGTTCTTTTAAAAATTTTCGTTTGGATCACCCAATGCAAGAGGTTTGGGATAGTGGTAAAGAGTCGTTGGTTGAGGAGAGGTCGAGTGGTCAAACCTTGCCCCTTCCTGTTTTATAAATTCACAATATATATATATATATATATATATATATATATATATATATATATATATTTGAATTTATTATCGGGCGATGGGTCCACTGCTTTGGTGGCCCACTCCCCTATCCCTTGTGGCCGGTTCTGTGGTATATTGTTGTGCTGCGTTAATATTTAGATGGGCACGTTAATATTTGGAGAGACGTATCAAGGGGTTGGTACCTTTGGTTTTGGCATATGCCATACGGGGCCGCCTGGTGGGGGCCGGCCCATGTCAGCCAAGGGGGTTTAATCCCTACTAGCCTCACATTATTTCTGGTCATTTGTTAGCGCAATTGGTTGAGGGTATTGGGGTGTGGGCTGGGTCCACCGGAGGTGGCCCGCCCAACCCCTTAACAAATGTTTTTTTTTTTTTATTTACGGTTATGGGTATGGTGGAGGGCTCGACGAGGTGATGGCCACTAAGCCAAACTCAATTTCAAATTTTGTAAGGTTTGCGGTTAGGCCGGTGAGGGCCATGGCTCGTAGGCCTTATAACAAAATTTTTGTCATGTAGTTTATGGGGTGGCAGGAGTGGTGGCCCGCCACCTCATTTATAATTTTTATTTTTATTTTTAAAGAGGGGGGTAATTTTCAAAGTTTTAGAAAATAAGGGATATTAGGAAAATTAACGAGGCCCCAATTTCGACTGATTTCGGGAGCTAGGTTTCATGCCTCGGGGTTGGTCAAATTTTAGGACACTTAAACCTCGTCCAAAACCCAACTTTGACCAAAACTTTGACTGGCTTGTTCTCCGTCATATGAGCTCGGAGAGATGAGTCGTTTGCACCTCTGTGATCAGGGTGACGAGATCTACGCTTTGGTCCTGGGTGGAAATCATTCTGAGCACTTTGATTTTCAAGCGTTTATAAGCCCTCTTTGTCCTGTGTGTCTCTGGAGCCACCTGGATCAACACAACATCGGACAACACGAACACAAGTCTGACCACAAAGATCTCAGTAAGTCTACCCACTATTGACTACAACATCATGGAAAACATGAAGAAAACTCACGCAAGTTGGCTAAGATTCAGAGTCAGCGGGATATTCTGCTACACGCACGAGGCCAAACATCTATGAACAACACAACCTCTACCAGCAAGGGAACAATTACATCTCTCGATTCACTCATAACTGTGCTCAACACACTCTCGATGGAAGAAGTGAACTTTGTTTTCCTTCCATTATTACTTTCATTTGAAATTTTTAACTGTAATGTTCCCAACTGTTTGGTTGATTTTAGTGCATCAGCCAATGTCATGCCACTCTCCATTGCCAAGGATATTAATGCGTAATGGAGCAAAACATTTGTGCAGATCATCCAACTCAATCGGACATGCGTACCAACCATTGGTGAACTTCAGGATGTGATCATCCGACTATCTCATGATGGTAAATTTCAATAGTGCATAAACATTTTGTTGTGGAAATACCAGAAGCATATGGCTTTCTACTTAGCAAAGACTGATCTATCAAGTTGAATGGATACTTTGCTATAGACTAGTCACACTTGTGGCTTCTGTATCAAGGCAAAAGAAATCAAATCTGGGTGTTATCCGAGAGATACATGAGGCATAACATCACTTCCATCAATGGCGAGAACGAACTATTGGCCTTCGCAGATGTCATGTTCGGAAACTGCCTCTCAGAAATAACGTTGGGGTGTTATCTCACACAACGAGCTCCAACCCCACTAGATATGTAGTTGCATCTCCTTCCTTTACCAACTAACGGAAATGAAACTTGTACAACGCATTGTAACACTAATAGCAGTAGTAGTAGTAGCTCTAGCAGTAGTAGCAGTAGCATAAGCACATCAAACGGTTAGTGTATAGATGAGTTGTGGACCATGTACTTTGACGGATCAAAGACATAAGATGGATCTGGAGCCGGGTGTGTCTTGATTGATCCAAAACATAAGAAACATTTTATTTTGATCTTCTTGGAGTTTGAGTGCACAAACAACATTTTTGAATACGAAGCAATCATGTTAAGCTTGCAAAAGGCCATTAACCTTAACGTTGTTGCGCTCAAACTGGTAGGTGATTCAGAAATAGTTATACCGTGGGTACATAACACTATACATTGTTTATCACCTCATCTCAAAAGTTACCAGCGAGAGGTATGGTGACTCATCTCTAACTTCCAAGAATTTAATATCATTGTTCTACCAAGAACGCATAATGTAGCTTCCAATCCTTTAGCAAACACATCTTAGAATGTCACCTCTTAGGGATAGATTTACTATTGAAATTACGTATAAGCCTTATATCCTTGATAACATAAATAATCTACATGTTTTTCAAAATGATCAACAGATACTGCATTTAATGGCCTACGTTGATCTCTAACAAAGACGAGCATGAGCAGTCTCTACAAGCTAGGGCTAATAACAGAAAGGAAACCTCATCGCCATGGGTGTCGTATCTTTGGAAAATCCCTATGTTAAAAAATTATATATTATAGGGAAATGGAGCACATAAAATATATTGTAGAAATATAAGCACAGAAAACACATAAAACAAGAGAAACATAGATATACGTGGTTTACCCAATTTGGGCTATGTCCATGAAGAAACAGTCAGTCCTTCCTTTTATATTATCTAGCAAACTGAAGAGATACAACCTACAACAGATCTGATGTAATACCCTCTTCGCTCTCACACAATCTCCTCTCTCGTTCTCACTCAGAATATAGATCTACATAGATGCAATACAATTCCCTCATATATAGTGAGGGGTTGCCTTCTAGGAAAAAAACCATAAACTAAACATAACTTCTACCGTCAAATATTCGCCTAATGAACATCCCAGATTGACTATGAAATTACAACATTTTACAAGGCAATTTTACATCTATTTTTAGCTTTCGGGGCACTGCCACCGATCCCCTGCCAAGGGGGGGGCTCCCAAAGATCGCAACTACACCCCCTGGACCCCCCTTGTAGCACAAATATTATGCGCGGCGTTGCCGCCACATTACGAACTCGCGTCCAATGCGGCGATACCTCTGAATAAAGAAGATAATCAGGCTCCATACCCAACAATCTCTCACTTGGAGACTAATTATAGCAACTTCACCGCTACTTCATTTGCTGGACAATGACTCCACTTTAGACCTGGATGTTTCTCATCTTCATCATCATACTTGAAGAACAAATGAAACCGAGAAATATCTCACTTTCTCCCTGGTTACAACTTTTGTTAACATATCTGCAGGATTCTGGCTGGTGTGTATTTTTTCCAGCCTCAACTATCCATCCTTCAACACTGACCGTATGAAATGATACTTGAGTTGTATATGTTTTACCTTGGAATGAAATGCAAAGTCTTTTCCAAGATGTATGGCACTCTGGTTGTCACTGTATAAGCTGTCCAACTCCTGCTTGTTACCCAATTCATTGAGAAACTGTTGTAACCAAATCATTTCTTTACTAGCTTCTGTAGAAGCAACATACTCTGATTCCGTTGTTGAGAGTGCAACAACACTTTGCAATTTTGAAACCCAACTGACAGTTGTTCCACCTACAATAAACACATACACTGTTGTGCTCCTCCTATTATCTATATCACCTGCCATATTTGAATCAACATATCCCTATAGAGAAATGTTTTAACTACCAAAGCATAATTCTTGATTTGTGGTACCTCTCAAATACTTGAGAATCCACTTCACCGCCATCCAATGTTATTTTCTTGGATTGTTCATATACCTACTTACAGCTCCCACTGCATGTGCAATATGAGGCCTTGTGTAGACCATTGCATACATTAAGCTTCCAACTGCTAATGCATATGGAACTTTAGACATATAAACCATTTCTTCTGGAGTCTTGGGACACACCTCCTTACTTAGTTTGAAATGGATAGCCAAAGGTATAATAATTGGTTTTTCATTCTCCATATTAAATATTTTGAACACCTTTTCTATGTACTTACTCTGAGACAATGTTAATTTTCGATTTTTCATGTCTGTAGTTATTCTCATAGCAAGGATTTGTTTTGTAGCACCCAAATCCTTCATTGCAAATGAGTTTTTCAATTTTCTTTTGAGCACATTTATTTCCTACATGTTAGAACCTACAACAACCATGTCATCTACATACAATAACAATATAATATAGCTTCCATCATTTTTCCTTTTGAGATAAACACAATTATCAAAGTGACATCTAGTATAACCTTGTTCAGACATAAACCTGTCAAATTTTAGATACCACTACCTTGGAGCCTGTTTTAAGCCATACAAGATCTTCTTCAACGTACACACTAGTTTCTCCTTCCCTTTTACCTCATATCCTTGTGGTTGTTGCATATATATCTCTTCCTCTGAATCCCCATGGATAAAGGTTGTCTTTACATCTAGCTACTCAAGATGCAAATCTTCAGCTGCTACTAGACTTAAAATAGTTCTAATTGAAGTCATTTTAACAAGAGGAGAAAATATCTCATCAAAGTCTATACCGTTTTTCTATGCAAACCCCTTCACCACAAGTCTAGCTTTATACCCTTTTCTACCTCCATCTTCTTCCTTCCACCTGTAAACCCATTTATTCTGCAATGTTGTTTTACCTGTAGGTAGCCTGACTAAGTCCCAAGTGTAGTTATTTGCTAAGGAGTCCATCTCTTCTTTCATGGCTTGCTCCCGCTTCTTCCTGGTTTCTACCTACACTACTTCTTCATAACATTTTCGTTCACCAGAATCAATCAACAATACATAATATAATGATGGAGGGTATCGTTCAAGGGGTCTACTTATCTTGATAGATCTTCTAACACCACTTTCATGTGTTTGAGGTGATTTTTGTTGTTGTGGTTATTGATTTGTTCTTACTGTTGATCATTATGATTTTCAGGCATCTTCACTTTTTATATGATCTCATCAAGCAATGTGTATTCTCTGTTTTCTTTTTCCTGTTTATTTTTGTGCAGTTGATCCATATACAAAACCTTTTCATTGAATATGACATCTCTGCTCCTAAGGATTTTGTGTTTTTCATAATCATAAAAGTGATAACGAAAATCATTAACACCATATCCAATAAAGGTACATTTCTTTTATTTTGCCTCAAGCTTTGTTCTATTTTCTTTATTAATGTGTACAAGGGCTTCACAACCCAAAGTCTTTAAAGATGGGTAGTTTACCTTTCTACCGATCCATGCCTCCTCTAGAATACAACCATCCAAGGTACTTGAAGGCCCTCTATTTATTAGATAAACAACAATATCTACAACGTCAACCCAAAATTGTAAAGGCAATCCTACACGTAATCTCATGCACCTTGCATGCTCCGTGATTGTCCTATTCATCCTTTCTAACACGCCATTTTCTTGTGGTGTTCCTGGAACTATTTT
Source organism: Pinus taeda (assembly GCA_000404065.3). NCBI lineage: Eukaryota > Viridiplantae > Streptophyta > Pinopsida > Pinales > Pinaceae > Pinus > Pinus taeda. Next base: position 181,867 of record APFE031100600.1, read on the forward strand.
CTCTCTGTGAATTCCATTCTCTAAATAATACCTGTCAAACTCTTTGTTGCAATATTCACCTCCATTGTCTGATCTGAGACACTTCAACCTTTTTCCTATCTCATTTTCAACCAAAGCTTTCCATTTCTTGAAAGTATCAAATACATCAGATTTATTTCGAATACAAAAGATCCAGGTTTTTCTAGTTGCATTATCAATAAAAGTAACATAATAACAAGAGCCACTGAGTGCTGATACCTGAGCAGGTCCCCATACATTTGTCTGCACAAGCTCTAATTTTTCACTCTTCTTTTCTTTCCCAACTCTGAGGAATCTAACTCTCTTGTGTTTTCCATAAACACAATTCTCACAGAATTTTAAATCAACATGCTTCAAACCTGGCAACAATTTTCTTGAGTGAAGAATCTACATCCCCTTCTCACTCATGTGCCCAAGCCTATGACACCACAATGTCATATCCGCTCCTGTATAGGTTAAAGAATTAACAAAATTAGAAATACCATTGCATAAATACAATGTACCAACCTTTTCTCCTTTGCTATTACCAAGGCTCCTTTAGTGACCTTCCAAGTTTTATCTGTAAAAGTAGTTACACAACCTTCACCTGCCAACCACCCTGTTGAAATTAGACTTTTCTTCATATCTGGAACTTGCCTTACCTCCTTCAATAGCCATTGATTTCCATTCTGCTATTTTATGAAAACTGTACCCATTCCAATTAGTTTATAGGGTTTATCATCACCCAATCGAACCTATACAAAATCCTCCTTAAACATAATCATGAAAATGTTTCCTATCAGGTGTGGCATGGAATGAGGCACCTGAATCTATCACCCAGGCATCAATAATATTTTCTAATGATAGAATCAAAGCATCTTGCAACACATCACTTATCACATTTTCTTCATGATTGTTTTCTTATTGTACGTCTCCTTCTTTTCCCTTCTAAGACTTGCAGACTTTATTCATGTGTCCTTTCTTCCCACATTTCCAGCACACTATCCCTGATATGGAATTGGATATGCCTTTCCTTGACTTACTGCCATATCTTGGGCTCTTTCCTCTTTCCATTTTTCTTCCCCTAGTTTCTGCAGTCAAAGCATTACTTGATATCTCACTGGATCTTTTCTGTCTCATTTCCTCGGTAAGGATTGCATCAACAACATCATCAAACTTTAAAGTACTAGATCTAGAGACATAGTTACTAGTGGCCATAATTAAAGCATTCCAACTTTCTGGCAATGAGCACAGAAATAACAAAGCCCTAACTTCATCATCAAAAGTTACCCCTACAAAACTTAACTAACTCGTAGTTGTATTAAATTCATTTAAATGATCAACAACAGATCCACCTTATGACATCTTCATATTACATAAATGCTTCATAAGAAATACCTTATTTGAGGCCGAGGGTTTTTCATATATTTTGGCCAATGCCAACATTAAACCCTCTGTTTTCATTTCCTTTCAAATACTAAAGGCTATCGACGCCGCTAGGGACAACCGTATTGCTCCAAGTGCCTTTCTGTTGAGAATATCCCATTTTGTGTCTGTCATACTCATCAGCATATTTGTCTTTCCACTCAATGGTTGGTACAATTCTTTCTGGTACAAATAATCTTCCAACTGCATCTTCCATAGCTGGTAGTTTTGCTCATTAAATTTTTCGACCCTAAACCTACCATATTCCACCATTGCTCCCACTCAAACTAGGAACCCTTCTCTCCTATGAGTTTATGAGCCAAATATACCTAAGGATCTGATACCAGTTGTTAAAAAATTATATATTACAGAGAAATGGAACACATAAAATATATTGCGGAAATATAAACATATAAAACACATAAAACAAGAGAGACAAAGATATATGTGGTTCACCCAATTTGGGCTACATCCACGGAGAAATAGCCAGTCCTTCCTTTTATATAATCCAGTAAACTGAAGAGATACAACCTATAATAGATTTTTTGTAATACCCTATTCACTCTCACACAATCTCCTCTCTCTTTCTCACTCAGAATACAGATCTACATAGACACAATACAATTCCCTCATATATAGCGAGGGGTTGCCTTCTATGGTAAAAAAAAACTAAATTAAACATAACTTCTATTGTCATATCTCCGCCTAATGAATGACCCAGATTGACTATGAAATTACAACATTTTACAAGGCAAATCTATTTATAGCTTCGGGGGCGCTCCCACCGATCCCTCGCCAGGTGGGGGGACTCCTAAAGATCACAGTCGCCTCCCCTGGACCTCCCTTGTAGCACAAATATTACGGGTGGAATTGCCACCACATTACGAACTGGGGTCCAATGGGGTGATACCTCTAAATAAAGAAGATAATTAGGCTCCACACCTAACACTCTATGACTTGCAGAACCACTTTTAGGGGCCAAGGAGCAGGAAATCCCATAGCTCCACCATGATGCACAAACTGATAAACCTATGAATAGAAAAAGATCTGAAGTTCATCAATCTTGGTACATGTTGCATGCAACAAGAGCGAAAACCTTTGTCTTATTGTTCAAATAGTATCGGGATGTGTTCGCATGGAAATATGATGATCTGAAAACTTACAACACGCGAATAATCCAACATGTCATTCGAATCAAAAAAGGGGTCAAGCCATTTCAGTAGAAGCTTAGGAAAGTACATATGTCACTTGAACGCATTATACAGAAAGAGCTGACCAAGTCTGGGGAAATCCACTTGTGCGTTGATTTCCAAAAATTAAACCACGCTTCGGACAAAGATAATTACCCCGTGCCGTCTATGGATCATATTTTACACACAATATTTGGGGTAGAAATTTTTTCCTTAGTTGACGGGTTTTTAGGATATAATCAGGTCCTGGTAGTGGAACCTAGTCGACTCAAAACTACCTTCCGTACTAAGTGGGGTAGGTTTGCATACAGACGAATGCCACTTCAGCTCGTGAATACAGACGCAACCTTTCAGTGCGCCATGGACATAGCCTTCCACAGACTCATCAAATAGAGCATAGTGGTGTACCTTGATGACGTGACTGTATTTTCAAGAAAATGGTCAGACCACATACGTCATCTGAAGAAAATATTTGAGTGATGTTGGAAATACGAGATTTCCTTGAATCCAAAAAAGAGAGTATTTTTAGTGTCTTAGGGGAACCTCCTTGGGAACATCATTTCCAGAATCGGGATGAAGTTTGATCCAGACTGGGTCTAGACCATTACACAGATCCCTCACCCAGCCAACAAGAAAGCAATGCAATCCTTCTTGGGAAAGATAAACTTCCTCCGGAAGTTCTTCTCGAACTATGCACAAATAGTGAAACCAGTGCAAGATATTATCAATAAGGATGCAGTCAATAGTTGGGGCAAGAGGTAAAAGAATGCATTCACCCGTATTAAGTAGGCTATAGCAAAAGCACCTACATTTTATAGCCTAGATTTCAACAAATATTTCTTGTTATACACCTCTTCCTCTGACAACTCACTTGCTACAGTACTCACTCAAAAGGATGAGTTGAACGATGAACGTCCTATCTCCTTCATGAGTGCAAGCATGAAGGGACCCGAACTCAACTACCCCGTTGTTGACATACAAGCATATGTAGTATACAAGGTAGTGAAACACTTCAGACCCTACTTGTTGAAGAACCATTGCATAGTCTATGTGCCTCACCCAACCCTCTACTCACTACTTACATAGAAAATGTTGTGTGAACAACGTGAAAAATGGATGATAGGCTTGCAAGAGTATGATATTGATATCAAGCCAATTCACACTTTCAAAGGTCATGGTCTCTGTAGACTTACAGCTGAGGTAGTACATGCACAGGAGGAAGAAGAAGAGCTTGTTGGTTGAGAGCAGGAAATTGAAATGTATGATGTAGAGTGAGCACAACCCACTGCATGGGGAAACTCTTGGTATGAAGATGTGCAACAGTACTTTAAGAATGGCACCATACCCTTCCACTTCACCATGAGACAGAAGAGGGAACTGCGAATTAAATATTTATCCTATCAGTTGGTGCAAGGAGTTCTTTACAGAAAGCACAGTAACAGAATCTTTCTCAAGTACCGAAGAACAATGAATCAGAGAAGGTTTTACATAATTTACATGATGGACCAGTCGGGGGCCACTTCACAGGAAATATGAGTGCACACAAAGCTATTCGAGTCAGTTTCTACTAGCCCACATTTTCCAAGGATGCACACACCTATAGCCATAAGTGCCCAATCTATTAGAGATGCACCGACAAGACGCAAAGGTCAGTAGCTCCGATGCACCCTATTGTAGTGACTTAACGGTTCCAATAATGGGGCCTAGACATCATTGAGGACATTTTCCCACATTCATCAAGAAAATACCGCTACATTTTGACAACAACTGATTACTTCACACAGTGGATAGAAGCAGTTCCGCTCAAGAAAGTGAACGGCCAAGAAGTCATCAGCTTTCTCCAACAAAACATCATCTCACACTTTGGCATTCTGGTATCACTCGTGTTTGACAATGCAACTTATTTTTCATCTTTGAAGATTTATGATTTTGCGCTGCAATATGGTATTGTATTAAAACACTCATCTAACTACTACTCGTAGGGAAATGGTCTCGCAAAATCCACAAACAAAAACCTTATATGCATTATCAAAAAGACCATTTACTCTAAGCAGTGCAAATGAAACTTTGCCTTGACGAATGCCTTATGGGTTGACCATGTAACACCCAAACCCTCTCCGAATACTTTGCAATACTTCTTGGTTTACAAGAAAGAAGCCATCCAGCTGCCAAACAGCTACTTACCTGTGCTTTAGTTGTCTCAAGAATCCCAAGGCATGCCTTGTCTACTAGTTCAATGTAGAATGGATACACTTCACAAACTGCAGGAAGAAAGGATGAAAGCAAAAGAAAAAATTACACTCCACTAGAATTGTATCAAGAGATGGTTAAACAAGAAGTGTGCAGGGAACACTAACTTCGATGTTGGTAACTTAGTCTTGAAATGGGATAAACCCCATGAAGAAAAAGGAAAGCATATGAAGTTCCAGTCCCTATGGATTGGTCTGTACTCTGTACATGAGAAGCTTGGCCCACACACATACGACCTACAATCACTTAACGGGAGGATTGAACACCTTCCTGTCAATAGCCAAGATCTTAAACATTATTTTCAGTAAGTTGGTGTCGCGGCCCGCACCATGTACATAGTTTGTTTACTTATTATTGTTTTTTCACTTTGTTTACTATTTTTGTTTTCTTTTGTTTTTATGTTTAGTATCATGTTTTTGGTTTTGTAAATAAGTGCTTCCCTCTACTAAGTTATAGCTTTTGAATGAGTATGTGACCAAGATCTAACGAGTCTTGTGACACTGCAACACTTTTCCAGTCCTGCACCCATATTCTTAGTGCTTGGTTATAACCTTTGGCCGATGAAGTCTTGATGGAAAATACGAGTTGTCTGTAAGGGAAGCTTGGGTCCAACCATGAACCTATGTCCACACTAGGAAATCTCGTGCCTATACTCAGCCTTCTGCTCTGTGTGTGGAAGCTCATCCAACTAGTGGCAATGGAGAAGCAAAAAATCTAAACGAGAAAACCTATGTGAGAGGTCTTACATTCTTCTATGAAGGAACAACCTCTTATGCTCTGAATAAGTCGGGATCCCTCTTCCGACCCAAAAATAAATAAGTTCCTATGCACACTCCTCTTTTAGAAAATACAAAGGCGAAAGAAGAGAAAGACTTCTTGCAGAGAGAGGTGAAGCATGCAACTCCACCGAGATACTTACCATGCTCACTGGCAGTGGAACAATTTATGAGTTCCTATGTCACTCCTCCCAAGTACTGTCCAGGCCTGTTGGCAGCAGAGCAACACTAGAGATGAAAACTTATACTCTGAAAATTTTAACTCGGGATCAAAACTACCCTTTCCGATTTTGCAACATTGTGATCAAGATGAAAATTGTTTTTATGTTTGTCTGAGTTGGTGAAAGTTAAACCACGTTTGTCCATGGGGTAAGTGGGGAAGCTGTAGTAACCTGCATAGTGATTTAATCCTCCCTGAAAGACGAAGACACTGTGATGTCAATAGAGCAAACCAGAGAAGCTGGAATTCAACCAGTGTGTCGCCAAGTGTTGTAGCAGTTGGAAAACCCTCCAAAATTTTGGCTTGCATCCAATTTTGAAGCCTTTGTTGGGTTTTTCCTTGATGTTTGCAAGCACTCAGGTTCATCCCATGAGCCAATGTTGAGGCTTTTCACCCTCCTCACTTGACTGTTCATTGGACATATTTTTGCATGTTGGTCGCAATGTCATGCTTGCAACCATGTTTTTTCTATGCATAAGGTTCATCTTCGTGTGTACAAGTTGTATTCTCTATGTAAATATATGTCACGCTCACACACGAATTTGTATGCACCGTCACACAAGTATCGTCGCGGTCGTTCAATGATCTATCACAAGTGTCGTGCTTGTCACTCACACCGTCGGTCAGTCACACTGAGTGTATGTTGTCTTGATCGTTTGAGGCATCTTGTCGTTAAGTCATTTTGAGTGTGTATTTGCAAGGTCATGCATGTACGAAGTCACTAATTCACACACTTAGTCATTCTTTTGAAGCTATTTCGACCAGACCAACCCCAACAGCCAAACCTCCGTTAAGCTACACTACACAGTTTCAGCCCTCAGTGAACATGTACTACTACCCAAAATTGCACAGAGCTTGAGGCTTCCTCCCAGGCAGTCTGTGCTGCACAACCCTAGAATTGACTCGACTGACTGTCACCCAGAATAGTGCAGAAGTTTCTCAGCAAGCCATAACAATCTATGCTACTCGCAAGCAAATCAACCAAGCCTCTAGCTAGTCAACCAGAGAGTTTGACCGAGCAATGACCTCGGGCCTCACTCCTCCAAAAAATTGCGCAGAAGCGGCCAAACATGCTCGCTTCCATTTATTGAAGAAACTGCACAGACACGTCGAATAGACACCCACTTCCTATCACTGCGTTGCTCTCAAATTTTGTGCAGGTTTTCCAGCCAATCACCCTATCAGTTTGCCTACTGCTCATCCTGAAAACTGCTTAGTTTCATGAGCAGTCTCCCAGCTTCCCAACATCTCGCTCAACTTAGAAACTACACAATGATGTCCAGTAGCCCAACTCTACACAATTTTTAGCAGCAGCCTCCCGCAGCCCATTGCCAGCTCCCTAGAGAAATTGCTCAATTTTTGCTGCCAATCTCTCCTCTTCTTCCTACACTGTCTCCCTGAAAAAGTTGCGCAAATATGCCCTCCAACCAAGCCAAATCTCATAGACAGTCACTGCTAATCAGATTTCTCATCTCATCCACCCAGTGACCTTTGTGCAGTTTTCATGGACAGTGCCCGGAGCTCGCATCCCGGCTTGAAATCTACCTTTCACAGTTGCAGAGCCTTGTCCTCTCTCCCTGTCACCTATATCCAAAAGCTTAAGACAATGTATCATGGTAAATTAGGAGATTTTTGGATTTGATGTACATGGATGAGTGATTACAGATACATGTATATGGATGATACATGGCAGGCCAACGAACAGGATGAACAAGGAGTGCATGCAAGGAGACTTGCTCATGAATAGAAGAACACATGAAGCATGCCAAAGTACAAGTGAAGTAGCAACGTTCACATGAAACATGAAGAGAACACCAAGACCATTGAAGACTCTGCACACCTTTCCATGTGCAGGTGAATCTATGATACACCAAGAGCACATCCATCACTCAGCAGCACTGTAGCTCAACATGCACACCACCACCAGCATGAACATGCCATCTTTCTTGTCTCGAGTCATGTCATGAGTCATCTCAACCACATCACTACTGTGGGCCACACTGTTGTTATCAATGTAATATAACGTGGAATTCCAGGAGACCCACACGTAAATCTGAAGAGTCATGTAAGTCAAAAACACATGAGGGAAGTTGAGCAATCAAAAGAGCTAGTTTTACCCTTGGCTATAAATACCCCTCATTTGTACATGAAAATGAGTTTTCACCTTGGCTCCTCTATCATAGCCTTGAGATTCTTTAGTCTTTTCTTTGAGGAGCGAGAAGTGGCTCCAACGCCCCTCAATCAGGGTTAGTGATGTATGGTGTACCGATGTGTCTTGGAACTTTCGCTTAATTCAGAAGCCTGATAACAGGGCATCACGTTTTTACACATGTACTGTATTTTTTTGTAAGACTATTCTCTGGACACGTGTAATGCATGTTGTTTTAACCTGTGTTAAAACAGTTGAACTATTTTAGTTGTTCTAATACATATGCTTATGAAAATGTGTTGTATAAGTTGTTAACAATGTCCCACCCATCTGGGCTATCCCGCTGGACACTTGACATAACCCTTCCCATAAACTTTTGATAATGACTGTCACACTCATGTGGACTATTCCGCTAGGTGTTGTATGTGTTATCAACTTAATGTGTTTTGTGACTGCCGCATCCATGTGGACTACTCTGCCGGAAGTTGCGCATGTCCTATTATGTTGTGTGTCTCTGACAATGTTGGGACTACTCCCTTTCGATTTAAAACTCAACTCCACCCTCTCCCTCTACGGTGAAATAACGTTGACACATGTAACATTAAGCACTCACCAGGCACACGAACCTCGTTATTCAAAGATAAAGTAGACCACTCTCATGTGCTTACAAGCAAGATCTAAGGTAAAACTTTAAGACAATGGCAACCAGGCCATCATACCAGATGGGATTCCTAAACCAAACGATGTGAGGTCTAGTTGTAACTTCATACCAAGGAGATCCCTTCAATGTTGGCGGGTCCAACACCATCAATAGGTTATTATTTCTTCACATGGGATTTATTTTAGATTTTAGTGAAGTAAGTGCTTCATTGATCTGTTGCATAAAATTGAAGTTTTTTCATGAACTAAGGAAACTACAAAAACCTTTTAACATCTCAAAGAGAATATTATAAGACCTCTGAACATAGAAATACTAGACTTTTAGATTCAATTAACCATTGATTATGTTGCATTAATAGTAGAAATTGGCATAGTGTTGACCTAAAAGGGTGGACTAGTGACCTATATTAGTGAAATATTGAATGCCCTCGAGAAAATATATGGTACTTATGACAAAACGTTATGTTTTCCTATTGAATCATTCAAACAATGAATACACCACTACCTATTATGTAAAGAACTAATCTCGTTGATATTTGAAAATCAAGCATTATAATATGTAAGTTCTCAACCAAAGTTGTCTCGTAAGCATGCAACATGGGTCTTATTTATTTAAGGATATACATTTGTAGTGAAAAATGTAAGCAAAAAAAGAAAACATTTGGTTAATGCTTCAAGTAGGATAATTTTTAGATTGTTGTGGATGTTCCACTAGAACAATTATTCATATTGATCTTACAATATTTTAAAGTATTATATTTGTGGAAGTTATTTCCTTAGATCCTAGATTGTTTATTTACTAATTTTTTTCAAATTTATGAAATAATTGAAATAATAAAAGGAAATAAGAAGCACATTAAAAACACCATCCACACTAATGAACACAAAATTATGCCGAGGTACAAAATATAAAACAAATCCTAGCTATAAGGTGGGGCTCATCTTCTTCTCTCTTTGCTTCAATTATAAAAATGCACATACAAAGGAATAATCATTTATATGGAGTTTCCTTTGACACTATGGCCTCAATAGCTAATACATAATCCTCTTCCTCCTCTATTTTCTTTGAAAGCACCACTCCTATATTTTTTTCTTAGTTATGGAAACAAGTACAATGCAAAAGAATCGAACCACTTTCCCTCCTAGAAAACTAGTTATTATCATAATTTGATATCCATCGAGAGTTAGTGGTTTCATTTTCTTAACCCTCAATATGATAAGGTTTTCATCCTTCTAGAATCTTTTTGAAATTTTCTCATGTGGGTAGCTCTATATGTGTGAGTATTAGGGGCTAATATGGCATCCACTCATACGATGGTGGTCAACTATGCAAGAGAATTAACCTTTAAATATGATCTCTAATTGAGGTGATCTTTGGACCATCAGAAATATATCAATGTGGGATAACATCATGGGGATAATAGCTATTATCATAATGTTTTGACCCCCAAAAGTCATATTATGACTCAAAATGGTTCCAAAAGATTACAAGCCCCAATTCGAATAACTAAAATGAGCTTTGCAAAATATTTTTTCTAAATTTTCCACCCATAAAATATCAACATAGATGAAAACTTATATAATGATCCACTATGAATCGTAGGAGGTTTCACTTACTTATCACAATCACTAATAATGTTGTCGGATTTGAAAAAATAAGGAAAAACATGCAACTAATGCATATCGTAACCAAATTATCCAGACTCTAAAAAACAAAAAATATACAATTAAAGGCTCTTACAAAAAATATATTTTTTGTTTCAATAAATTTCGATTTAAGGAGCTCAACCTATGTTTTCCTATTGAGTTGAGGAGGGAAAATATTATTCGGTAATCTCATTCAAATGATTTTGGAGTTCACTCAAGTAGGGATAAAGCATACATATTTGTAAGGATACAAACAAAACTCTTTCTAAATGTAGAACTTAGTTTCTAAAAGTGAGCTTCTTACTCTTACTCGTACGAAAAGCTACAATTATTCTATTTTCATGGTGTCAGATCAATTGTCTAAATTGACCAACTTATTTAGTGCAAGAAAAATAATGATTCAAGTAATATTGTCGACTTTTCCTTAAAATAGATTGCACGCTTACATGACATTCTCAATGCAATCACAAGTGATCAGGATATGAATTTTTTTACTCACTTTTGTAGGACGACATAGAGGAAGTTTGAAAAAAAAAAATAGTATAGTTCATCCAAAAAACCCCAAAGGGATTTGTACATGTTGAGCAATTTACATTAGGCATAGTTGGTGATAACCCAAGGAAATAGAATTTGAATTTGGCGTGGGTTTATATCTCTTTTAATTCAAAAGTAAATTGTTCTATTGGTAATTCCAATTCCATGTTGTCTTTGGACACAATCCAAAAGGGATATTAGATATTGCTCATCTTTCCAAGAGTATATTAGTCAATGTTCAAACATTGAAGTTTGTGAAGATTTTGAATACTAAGCCATAAGAATATATGTTGAATTTGAATTTGATGGGATTTTTAATTATCTTTCTAATTTATTATAAATACAATCAAAAGGCTATGCATTTAATTGTCAATCTGAAGCTTATATGGAAATTGTGAGTTATTGTGCACCATATATATACTTAACACTTTCTACTTTCATTGGTTTATTTTGTAGTTGTAGTATCAATGATTACTTTTGTACTTTTGTATATGTAGTATAGGAAGTCCTCAAGATTGGAAAGATTCTACAAATGTAAAATTAAGGTGACTAATGCTACTTGCAAGAAATTTAACACACTTTGAATAAATTAAATATGCTTGCAAGAATGTAAACACACTTGCAAAAAGGGATGAGTTTTCCTTGTATTTTTCAATCATCTATGAAAAATAAACACACTCACAAAATTGAAAACACACCTTTACGTAATAGACTTAGGAATATAATAACTCCCAATGCAGCTAGAACAAGCCACACATACAAGAATTAAATTACACATATATAAATGAATGACGGAACTAATCATTTCTAAGATGATCCCTATTTTTACTAAGACCAAAAATTGTAATCATTGCGTTGAGTAAATTTATTCAACAACGTAAATGAATGAAAACAAATATGAAATATAAGCATATCAAATTATAAAAAAAAAACATGAATAATCAATTGTGTAAATAAATTGTTTATTAAATAAATATAACCATGCTCAAGTAATTAATTACATAAACAAATAAAATAAAATAACTCAGAAATCAATTATAGAAATAAGTAAAATAAATTCTATGTGAATAAATAATTCCAGAGTTAAATTATGCAACCAGAAAAGAGAATTTCCTAAACTATACAACACTTTATTCTACTAGAGTGGGCCTTGTGTCCATAGAAAAAAGTCACTAGAGTGGGCCTTGTGTTCATAGAACAAAGTGTTGATATTTATCAACACTTGTTATATTGATACCATAAATTAACTTAATCAATTAAGATAATTGAAAGAAAATCATAATTCATAAATATTCAAAGGAAATAAATATGCAAAAGGAGAAATAAATTAAAGTAATTAATCAAATCATAAACTAGTGTAATGAAAGAGGAAATATTTTTATACATAAGATTTTCTTTAATAAAATAATAACCAATAAATGAGATATACAAGTTTCCCATATGGCTTGTTAATAATTAATAAACAATAAATATGTCTCAAAAAGTTTCTCATGTGGTTAGATAATAATTAGTAAACAATAAATGACTCATACAAAATTCAAAAATAATTATTAACAACTCAATTAATCATGCGTAATATTGATCCAAATTGAAATAATGTAATAAAAATTGTGTAGTGCATCAACTTAAGTTTCTAATTAGGTCAAGGTTATGCTAACTCATGGTTCTGGTGTAGAATCATGGTTCCAAGAGTTGTAGTAACTTGTTTTGGCACCCAAGTTGAAATGATGAATTGCAGTAGCAAAGTTGTGGTAGGGAGTTGCAACACTAGAGTTGTAACACCAAAGTTGTAGCATTCAAGTTGTGGAAGTAGAGTGACAACACCAATGTCGTGGCACCATATTTTTGGGATTGAGATTGTGGCACCATAGTTTCAACACCTAAGTTGTAGCAGTGAGTTGCAATGTAATTCCTAAGTTGCAAAAACAAGGCTTTAGAATTGTAGCAATGTCCTAGAGTTGCAGCAATAGGTTTCAAGAATTGTAGAAATAGTGCCCAGAGTTGAAGCAACAACATTTCATCGTTGAGTTATAGCATTAGGGTTCTAGAGTTGCAACAATAGTGCTTTAGAGTTGTAGAAACTAAATTTCATTATTAAATCGCAACATCAATATTCCACAATTGTGGAAACGGAGTTGTTGTAACTACATTGCATCACTAAGTTGAAGCGCTAGAGTTTCAACAATGGAAGTATATCAAAGTGACCAAGATACACCCTATGGTGACATTAAACACAAAAAACTTCCTTGCACTTTTTCCTCGCATGTTAACTCAAAGATAGATACAAATGCAATACTTTTCCAACATTTAATCATAAATTCATATACAATGTTAAATGTAATGGAAAACACTTTATTCCAAATTCCACATATAAGCATTAGAGTGGACTAATACAAGGTCATAGGAAAGTGAAAAAGAATTATAAATAAGGAAAAGAGGATTTAAAAGGATGATAATTTTGAGGCCCATCATCTCCCCGCAGTTAGAAATGTTGAATATCCTCATGCAACTTATGTACCTCTATACTAGCACATTTTTGGGGCTAATTTGTAGGATCATGCCGGAAATGGGGCAATTTGTGGAGCGAATATTGGGAGAACTAGAAGTCGTCATCACTTCTTTATTTTTCCACCAAATTGGATGCAAAACGAGGCTAGATGACCATTTTTTAATATTCTGGACTCATTGGAGCAGGTTGCGGAAGCATTTGAGCATTGTAAACACATATTTTACACTTTTGAGCATAATAGAGAGGCCCAAACCATTGGAAGATGGACCAAGGAGACGTAGCCTAGGAGGGTTGAAATCCTTTATCATGTTCCTATTGTAATTTGTTTTTGATGATGTTCTGTACATGTTTATGTTGTCGTTTAGTTTCTTATTTATGTTAAATTTCTCATAAAATTAAAATAAAAACTCTTCATTTCACTTGAAAAAATTAATGGATCCTTAAGCACAAAGAAACCATTTTGTTTCTAATCTGAGGAGGATCTTAGAACATTAATCTAATATTCTAAATCAGACCAGTATTGCCAAAAAAAAGAAATTTTCCACTCCCGAAAATGAAAAAGCTGAGGGAGTGAGATAAAATCCTAAGTGTCTTTCCAAATACAAATCCATAGCATCTAATGTAATTAGATTAAATGATAGAAAATTAAGCATACCTTCACTTACCTATGAGGTTCGACAATAACTAATTGATAGGTATTGTAGAAACTCATTGTTAGGTGTTGTAATAGCTGACTAAGGGGTGTTGCAACAACTTTTTTATAGGTATAGCAACAACTGTTTGAAGGGTGTTGAAACAACTAACTGATATGTGTTGTAACCACCAGTTGATAGGAATTCTAGTAATTGGCTCACGGGCATGGCAAAATTTAGTTAATAAGCATTGCAACAAATGGTTAAAGTGCATATGCTAGAACCTATAGTAGAAGCAACTTTTGTAACAACTTACTTGGAACTTTGCAAAAAGCATATAATAGAATGAGATGGTCCACCATGATGCAAAATTTTGCAGGAAAGAACAATGCATCGATTGAGATGTTGGATCACCATGTCAAATGTAGATTGAGATGCAAAACAACCTTAATGAGTAAAACTTGTGAATAATTATTCAAGAACAACCGAAACTTTAAGATGAAATTTTATTTTATTGCAGAATATGGTCTTCCAACAACTAGTTTCAAACAAGATTTGTTAACTTCTCTAGAGTATTTTCAAAATATAATATAATATATATTATATATATATTATAATATATATATTATTATAATATATATAGTCTTTTTATGGAATTCCCACCACCCAGCTCATTTTCAAACATTTCAAGGTCTAAGGTTTCATGAGATAGGTTTTTGCCATTACGTTTATTAAAGAAAGAGATAGGAAAATAAGATAACTCAACATTGTAAGTGAGATAAGTCATATTATTGCAATGGGTTGGGGAAGGTCGGAAAAGGAAGTGGAAAATTATGAGACTAAAGATGTGATTGAGTGGTACTAAAAGTATTAATCTTCAATGGGAACCACATAAATACAAAAACTTCATAAAATTCAGCATTCAATTATTTTGAACCAGAAAGAAGGACATGTGTGGGCATACCATGGTTCTAATGAATGAGTAGGATAAATAATAGGTCTCATTAAAAATATCTACATGTAGCAAGGGACTTGGAAATGTATTAATAAGACTTAAGTTATGAAACATTAGTATTTACCTCATCCTTACCAATTGTCCCATGGTTGTAACACCTTATCCAAATGTTCAAATGTTTGAGAGTTGTAGTAACGATTTTTTCACTGAGTTGTGACAATGGTGTTGAGGTGAGCTGTAACAATGGCATTGTGTGAATTGTAGCAATGAGGAGTCATAATATGAGTGGTAGCACTTTGAAGTTACAACATGAGCATCTACATCTCAGGCATATGCTCACTTAATCAACTGTGTGACAAGTGGAAATTGAGTCATCATCCCTTTCTGAGTTCCTGTTTTCCTTTGTCAGTTTTCTATGTGAGAAAATACAATTATTTTTGCCTATATGATCCATAGGAAATACTTATCATATAGTTGCAACATCCTTTCTCCAAAGTTTTAGAAACGGGACTAAGCGCAAGTTGTAGTAACAACCATGGTGAGAGTTGCAATAAATGTATTAAGGAAAGAGTCACAACATGGTTGAGGCAAGATTTGTAGCATGGTGAGGCAAGAGTTGTAGCATGTAGAGCTGCAACAATATAATAAGAACTCGTAGTCGTATCACCTATGATTGTAGCTCATTGTTATAGCATTTGTGCTAAGGCCAACTACACTCAAGAGTTACTGCACATGTGTTTTTGCAAGGAGTTGCAACAACTATTGAGAGAATCGCAACACCTGCACTTAAAATGGTGAGTCATAACAACCAACAATAGGGAGTTGTGGTGCCTAGTGTCAAGGAGTGCAACGTTTGGCAACATGGAGTTACAATAGCTATCCATGGTGAGTTGAAGTGCTTATTTCCTACTCTTGTTTGAAGGTACATGTGTAGTAGCTTTACCTCTTATTCTCGATCCATTTATGATTTTGATGAAAAACTCTTTTCATTTTTGCTTTTAGATGAGACTCTTGTTAGGCCAAGTTTCCAGTATTTTGAGTTTCATGATGCCTATAAAGACTCAAAATTCTCCCAAATTGAATGTGTATATTGTATGAGATTTTATGTCAAATTATATCCTTAAAAATCACTTGTGTGGATTGACCTTCTCATTCCTCTATGGACTTACAAAATAGAACTTATTCAAAAAAAAAGTGATACCTTGGAATAGAAAAGGTGATTAGTATTTCTTCACCCAATACATATTAAAATAATCAAAGTAGTTTTAAACAAAATAGATCCAGGAAGAAAGAACAAAGAAATTCAGTTTTTTACTAACTTAAGAGTGCTAGCTAACTAGACTACCCACGGTTTTTTGGCTAACAAATTCCTTGTATGATGTTTGATTAAAGTAATTTTATAACTAAAAAATATATATGAAAAATAAAGTATATTTAAAAATATATATATATATATGAAAATAAAGTATATTTATATGAATAACTCTAGTAAAAACATTTTTTTTAAAATTCTATGAAATGTTATGTCAAATCTGCTTAGAAACCACATAAATAACATAGCTATTTTTAAATTCCCACATATACAGACCATTACGGTGAAACTTCTTCGGTTGTTAGCTGATTGAAATTATTCGAATTGGTGTATATTAAAATAATGATCCGTTTTACTTATAATCAGATGATAAGATCATAAACATTTTGTTAAGGTGCACGATTTTTTTTATTTCACCCATAGATCCGAAAGGGAATTTTAAAATAATGACCCGTTCTACTTATAATCAGATGACAAGATCATAAATATTTTATTAAGGTGCGCGATTTTTTTTATTTCACCCCTAGATCCAAAAGGAAATTTTAAAATAATGATCCGTTCTACTCATAATCAGATGATAAGATCATAAATATTTTGTTAAGGTGCGAGATTTTTTTATTTCACCCATAGATCTGATTACGACGATTTAATAAAGAATTAAAAAATAATTGTATGTATGAGGCGTGGTTCTCGACTCCACTGTATTATCTTTTGTTGAAAGTAGATTCATTATTGTATTTCCACTAATATGATGGATATGATTGACATGGTCGGTTTACAAGTTTTGTACTCCACTGTATTATCTTTTGTTGAAAGTAGATTCATTATTGTATTTCCATTGATATGATGGACATCACTATATTATGTTCTGTTGAAAGTACATTTAATATTGTATTTCCACTCATCAGTTTTGAACTCCACTGTATTATCTTTTGTTGAAAGTAGATTCATTATTGTATTTCCATTGATATGATGGATATCACTATATTATGTTTTGTTGCAAGTAGATTTAATATTGTATTTCCACTCATATCATGGATATGATTGATATGGTCGGTTTACAAGTTTTGAATTTGGATCTTGGATGGTACATATGTGCACTTTTTGTGTTTTGTTGGAATTTTTTTGTTGAGATGGAAAACAAATATATTTTGATTGAGATGGAAAAGAACCATAGAGATTGAGCATATATTTTTCTCGCTCAGGCTACCAAGAACCTATAATCTATGAACTTTGGTTATGTATGTGTTGATTTATGTTTTTTTGTAACATTGTACTTTCACTATAATCAATGGAAAACATTTTTTCTGTTTTTGTTTTTTTAAATCTATCCATCACAAAAGTTTGAAAGGAAGTTTGAAAATAGCTAATATAGATTTAATATGAGCCGAGAAATCTAAATTTTTGAAGTTTAAAAAGGAATTTAAAATAATGATCAGTTTTACTTATAATTAGATGATAAGATTAGAAATATTTTGTGGGGCTTCACAAATTTTTTATTTCACCCATACATCGATTTACAACGATTTCAAAAAAAAATAAAAAATAATATTATGTATGAGGCATGGTTCTCGACTCCATTATATTATCTTTTTCCTCTTGTCACAGAAAGTGCCTGGCTTCTCACTGTTAAGATTTCATAAGGGAAATCTCTATTTCCATTAATCAAATAAGATATTACATATATACAGAGATATTGTCTCAAGATAGGAAAACTATCTTGGACACACAATTTGTTGATTGAGAGAATATCTCAACTACGCACAAATCTAGGAAATAAAATAGGAATAGACTCCTCTAGTTAGAAATAATCACAACTGACACAAGTAGGAATTACATATTCCAATGCACCCCCTTAATGAGTACTTGTCTCAATAAAAATCTGCAAATTCTAGTTGTGGTCAAACTTAACAAAAGAATATGTTGATGTCCATATAAAGGAGCAACCATCCACCGGAATGCATGGGTGCCAACCGCTGCAAATTCCAGTCTTGTATGATGTCCTTTGCATACATGGTTATGTCAACCATTATAACTGCATACATGTACCTGTACCTATAAATCCCCCTCCATCATCATGGGATTTATCAGATTACCCGTAACCATGCTCTAGGTTTTTTCAAATCACCCTTAGCCATGCCTCCAAGGGCAAGGCTAAACACAGCCACCAAGGCTCAATTCAACCACCAAGGCTTTAACACAGCCTCGAAGGCTCACCATAGCCGCTCTAGGCCACAAATCTGCCACTAGGGCACTCCAGCCACTTTGGGCTACAAACCTACCACTAGGGCAATCCAGCCACTAAGGCTCAAAAAAGACTTGACTCAACTATGCTAAGGGTTTTCTCGACTAACCCTAAACCATGCCAATGGGAATCTTTGTCCCACTTCACTCTTACATGTAGTTTCTGGCTTACCACAAACCGATACTGCAAATACAAAGTTGTTTTTAGATTACCATAAACTATATGGGGTACACATGCCTTACAAGGCTTATAACACAACTCCAACTTTTGCAGTTACTAGGTACATACATTACAAAGGCCACTACAAAACATCCTAGACTTGCTTACACATGTGATTCACATTACAACATAATAGAGTCTACTCCACAAACACAAACAAACTCACACTAACTCTCACCTAGTTGTCCATCATCATTTAATCGTTGTTGTTGCTCGTTTAACATCTTGGGCATATTTTTCCTTGTCAATTAAATCTTAGAACTCTATGCTTAACCTATCATCATTTATTAGAGTCATGAATTCTAGCAAAATAACTTTACCTAAATTGAGCTAGCTAGGCTCACTAAGGCACAATAATTTTATCATGATTCTAAGACATAAAAATAACTTTCATATTT
This sequence comes from Pinus taeda, assembly GCA_000404065.3. Taxonomy (NCBI): domain Eukaryota; kingdom Viridiplantae; phylum Streptophyta; class Pinopsida; order Pinales; family Pinaceae; genus Pinus; species Pinus taeda. The sequence continues at coordinate 200,985 of APFE031100600.1, forward strand.
ACCAAACATCATATTTCTCTATCTCTACCCAACATGACTTTTGACCACTATTTACGAAAAAACAATAACATGACAACTGACTCTCCACTCAATTGAACACCAACTTTAATTTTTGCCAAGTTTCCTTCCTGTCCAGTGGTTTCTTTATCAATTATAGATGACCTAAACAAGCTAATATCTGGTCCCATCTCCATCTTGCTAGACCCAGCACCATGATCAAACTCATTTCCATATCCCCTTTCATTTACAATCATGAATGGCGATGTTTGCTAGACCCAGCACCATGATCAAACTCATTTCCATATCCCCTTTCATTTACAATCATGAATGGCGATGTTTCAAGAGCTTCTGCCACTGCATGCTCAGTAAGAAGCTCATTGCCATCCATGGCATATAAATCCAAAAGCCCAGCACCAAACTCACCTCTGATTTCGGAGGTTGTGAACACATCGATGGCATCCCTAAGGGAAGTAAAAGGCTCTAGTCCAGACTTGCCACCAAGGTTCATGCTTCTTAATATCCTAAATAACTTCTACTTCTCCTCTATCGACAGAGAGCCATATCTCGATAGAAGCGAATTGAAAAGAAAGTAGTGATCTAGGCCCAGGGAAGCTAGGTGCCTCAAGCCGGCCGACTGTGGCGAGCAGGACATGGCCGCATCGCTGGCATCATCCGTGTGTTGGCCCCCCCATAGTTCCCATCTGGTCATATAGGGTTGCACTGCTCTGCTGCAAATCACTGCCTCTCATCTGACAAGGGCCTGTGAGATAATGGAGTGGGAAGGCAGGCATGGATCTATAAAATAACCTCCTCATGCAGAGAGATAGCCATTCCTGGGTGACTTTTGTGAACGAGGTTTTAATTGGAGTCATTCATAAATTCTTCCCTGATCTGCACCAATTTATTTGAACTCTTCTTCACCAAAATCTTGGTGGCCAACACTGAAATTGAATTTAGTCGAGCCACACTCAGCCCTGTCCTCTGTTTTTGTGTGTTGATGGTTGCAGGAACACCACTATGCCCAAAAATAGGACTACGTCCATTCTACCATGCTTATCTGGCCTCCCACATGAAGGCACCATCGGTAGCCACGATCTCGGCCTCAAACAAATGCAAGCGACCGCATCACCACGATCCAATCTGCTACTCAATCCATGCAGATCCAGTCTCATCCACAATTTTGTTTCATAGATCCCAACAACATGTCAAAATCAACTCTCCACTGTCAGACTTGAACACCTCACCTGGTGCTTCCCTAATCTCATCCATCAATGGAAGAGCATCCTTGTCCGTGGATTTCATCAACCTAGCTAACTTAGCTGAAGAAATCCCATGGTAGTCTCCCACATCTGAAGCCACAGCAAGGAGTACCTCGCAGTGGCCCCAGCTTGCAAACTCCCCTCTAGATTCCAGGATCAAGAAATGCTATGCTCATAAAAAAATCCCAATCCAGTGAAAATGCACAACTTTCACCATGAAAACAGATGCGCAGGAGTGTCATCTTCTACTCCAAAATCGCCTATCTTAACTGCCACTTTCCGTCTCTCTTTGTAAGCTTAGTCTTCTCCTTATTGTCTTGTCTCTCATCGATGGCACCAAATCTGAGATCAACATTTCCTGCAGATTGCAAACATTTCAGGTAGAGCACTTCTATGTTGAAGAATATGATGGACAAATGGAAAAAAAAATAGACGCCTCAAACATAAAAATAATATTCTAAAAAAAAATACTCTCTTATTTATTTCCCTCAGCCCAGGACGGGGCCAAGCCTATGACGGGGCCAAGTTAAGGAGGGGCCAAGCCTATGACGGAGCCAAGCTAAGGAGGGGCCAGGCCCTCATGGGCTCTGATAAGATGTTAAGATTTCATAAGGGAAATCTCTATTTTCATTAATCAAATAAGATATTACATATATACAAGGATATTGTCTCAAGATATCAAAACTATCTTGGCTACACAATCTGTTGGTTGAGAGAATATCTCAACCACGCACAAATCTAGGAAATAAAGTAGGAACATACTCCTCTAGTTAGAAATAATCACAATTAAGACAAGTAAGAATTACATATTCCAACAATGAAAACATCCTCGGATCTTATCTGGCAATGGTGTTACCATAGCCGGGATGCACTGTTATGCAGAACAATAAATGAATCCCAATAATGGAATATGGAAGACCATGATCCTTCATGCCATAAATAGATTGTTGTCCACCAATCTGCCGTTGCAGCTAGGACTTGTAAAAATTAGGATTCATCAGAAGAAACTAAGAGTAGAGAACGTACATCAAATGCTAGAGAGTCAAGGTCATTACTAAGTGATGTGCGGCCTTGCCTTTCTTACGTGGGAAGAGTAATTAATTTGCTAGTGTGCAAAATTAGGAATTAAATTAAAAAAATATGGTGTAGTGGGTAAATTTTCATAATTAAAGGTATGTTTTTTAAGTCATTTTATTAATTTTTTTATTATTAATTGTAATAATTTATCATAAACTTATAATTCAATATTATATATTAATTTATTATTTAATAATGTGAGAGTATCATGTAGTAAACATTTGTGTTTATTATGGATTGATTTTTTTGTTCATTTACTAGTCATTTTATCTAGATATGGAATAATTAAATAATACATGTAATTATTAAGTTATTTATGGTTATATATATCTCTAACTTACAAATTTTGTTCAGAATTTTAAGGAAAAGCATAAAGTCATATAAATACTTATTTATGAGGTATTGCAATCATGCACAATGTTGGAAATTTTGCATCAAATTCAAGGGATTATGTGCCCTTCTATTTGAATGTAAGTGTATCCCCAAAAAGTAGTTGTATAAGCCAAAATTTAAAATATATTTACAAGTACTTTATAGTTATGTTTACCAAATGTTTTTCAATTGTCAAATTATATACATGATAAAAGAAAATTAATATATATATATCTATATATATATATATTATATATATATATATATATTATATATATTATATTATATATATATATATATATATATATATTGTTAATCTCATCAAATAAATTACCATTAACAAAAACCTCACTTGATTAACAATAAGTATTCGTATAGTGAAAGCATTAAAGAAAATCAGTTGAACTTGAAATAGAATAGCCAACTTAGCCAAATCAAATGCTTAATTAGAATCAACATTTATTGATAGCCTTACTCCTAGTGATCTAGCACCATCTAGGAATGGGTTTCAATGAGATGCTTCCAAAAACAAACTATCGTAAAGTAAAATCTATGTTAGGTGTCAGCGCCTCGAGTTGGAAAGCACTCGAGAGAGTTGAAAAAATGATGATTACGGTAAAAGGCGTACATTCACAACGGAAGTGCGATGGGTGCTCCTGTTCGGTTAAAGACATCTCGAAGGTGACTTTTTGTTTTATGTGACTGAGTCATGTGATGGGATGTGGGTGCCTGTGTTCGGTTAAAGACGTCTCCGAGGTGACTTTTTGTTTTATGTGACCGAGTCATGTGATGGGATGTGTGACGAGTCATGCGATGAGGATGTGTGATCAGAGCATGCAACGAGCAGACGTGTCGGATGATCTGAGTTGGGCATTCAGGCGGGCGAGGCGCCTATGGATGAGTCCACACGATGTGCGACGGGTGCGCCCATACTTAGCACGATCGAGTGAAGTGTGTGATGGTGAAGAGTGGTAGACTGACAAGTTGGGAGAGAGGTGGCATGGACTGACCCAAACGACCACAGGAGGGAGGGCAGTGAGGGAGTTATAATTTATATTGGAGGGCCAACATATATATTATATGTAGGCTAACTTGACAATATGGGTGGGCCGACCATACAAGGTCACGACCCTTGCCATTACCACTATTTGACACACATATATATAAGAGGTGGGTGATGGCCATTTGGAAAATCATTGAACTTGAACAAATACACAAGTACGAAATAGAACAACAAAGGCAAGACCAAAGGAAATAGGTGGAGTGCTAGGGCACAAGACCGAAGTTTGTTGGGAGAAGATTGATGGGTTTTTGGTTTCGGCGAAGGTGCACCTGAACGAACACGATAGAAGGGTCACAACAAATCTCATTACACCATGCAACGAGAAGGCCTGAATGAAGGTCACTACAAAGGTGCAGCAGGCGGGTCTAAACGTAGGGCCACTGGGAAGTTCAACAGTGTGTACGTAGTAGTGACCCAGGTAGCCGAGGCCACTATGATAGGCTAAAGGGTGGGCAGAATGTGGTAAACAATTTAGTGTTCAGGTTAAGGGCACAGGGCACTGAGAGGTATATTGGGTAAGCAGCAACTCATTCAGGGTTAAATGGAGGTGCAAGTGAATGCCAAGAAGGTTGGGGAGTGTGGGTAAGATGTTGGTAAAGGGCAGAGGGTGTGAGTAGGCCGAGGAGGAAGTGCATTGGGCACAGTGGTGCTGGAAGAAGTTCATAATTCAGTTGTCATGCACAAGGCGCAAACTTGGCAGGTTTTGCTAGCACGACTTGTAAATTAGAAGTGTGTAGGCCATGGTTGTTGGAAACACCATAATTGTACAATTTTCTTGTACAATTGAGTTATAAAAAGTTTACATATACTTTATACTTTTAAATTATATAATATATATAATATTTATATATATTTATATTATATATATTAAAGAATATATTATTTACATAATATATATATATATATAAATATATTAATGGGAAAACTCTAGTTCATGGGAGTTTCCCCTCCCATTATGATGATGTGTTCAATTTTTATCCATTATGCATTTATATTGATGAATGATTAATTGGTGAAGGGCAGAGGGTGCAAGTAGGCCAAGGAGGAAGTGCATTGGGCACAGTGGTGCTAGAAGAAGTTCATAATTCGGTTGGGCATGCACGAGGCACAAACTTGGCAGGTTTTGCTGGAACGACTTGTAAATTAGAAGTGTGTAAGACATGGTTGTTGGAAACACCATAATTGTACAATTTTCTCGTACAATTGAGTTACAAAAAGTTTATATATATATTATATATAATATAATAATATATATATATATTATATATATATATATATATATATATAGATAGATAGATAGATAGTAATGGGAAAACTCTAGTTCATGGGAGTTTCCCCTCCCACTATGATGATGTGTTGAATTTTTATCCATTACGCATTTATATTGATGAATGATTAATTAAAGAAGTTTATTTCCATTGTGATATAACAATTGAAGTAAAATTTGTCTAAGTGTTTAGTTAGGTGTAGTTTGCACATTTGAGTGTTGGTGAAAAGAAAAAGTGTGGTGATTTCACACCCACCTATGAATGGTTGAAAGACTACCACCGGGATAGGGGTGTGACAGTTGGTATCATAGCTACATTCCGCAGGGCTTTGATTGAAGTTGAAGAAGTTTGATAGGGAAAAGTTGCAAGGTTGAATTTGAATGTGTTGGTGTATGGTCTTGACAAGATCACAAGAAAAATTGATGGAAGATAATATGGAAGAACTTTAGGTGACAGGTGAATCTAGCAGGGATGTCAGAACAATTTTCATGGATAAAGTATTGGACAAGATGGAGGAATTTTCTTCAGAGATAGCTTCATTGAAAGCTGAGAATGTTGAAATTTGAGATGGGTTAACGAAGTTGGAAGAGGCATATGATAACCTAAAGGTTCGATACAAGTATACTGAATGTCAGTATGCACAAAGAGAGAAGGAATTCAAGGACATTGGGGCTGCAAGAGATCAAGGTTCGGGTGAAATCTTGAACTTGCAGAAATCTCTTCACAATGCTCAGAATGAAATAACTGTTTGGAAGAAAGCAGTTGGGAAGGGACTGATTGGAGAGGTTGGTCATGTGAAAGTCAAGGAACCTAATGCTTATGATGGGATGAGGAGTGCCAAAGCACTTGGAAATTTCTTATGGGATATATAGCAATACATGGAACACTTGGGGATTCTTGATGCTAAAGCCAAGGTCAAAGTAGTTGCTCAATTTCTCACTAAGGATGCTAAGATGTGGTGGCGACGAAAATTGGATTAGATTTCTAATGGTGATGTTTATGACATCTCTACTTGGGAGGATATAAAAAAGGCTTTGCATACTCATTTTAGCCCATAAGATGAGACTTGGGATGCAAGGACGAAGATTAAGTATATTAAGAAAATAGGAAGCCTACAGGCATATCAATGGGAATTCTCGAGTGCAATCTTGGAACTACCTGACATGGCACAAAAAGACAAGGTGTTCAATTTATTTATAGGATTTAAACCATGGGCATGCAATGAGGACAAGAGGCAAAAGATCAAAACTATAGAGGAAGCATTTTCTGTAGTTGATCGACTGGTATTATGATGAAGGGACCAAAGAGAGAAAGAAGAAGTCTAATAAACTGAAGGATAAATATACAAAGAAGGAGCATTCGAGATCGAATGACAAGTCGAAGATGAGGAAACCTCTCAAATGTTGGTTGCGCAAAGGGAACCACATGGTAAATAATTGTCCTTCTTGACCAATGGTGGCTACAGAAGCACAAATGGATGGAAAGAAGAAGAAGGAGGAACCAATAGTTAAGGTGATGCAGATTTTGGAAGTTGCAATGCCTACGAAAGCTATCCCATGACGGGATCCTAAGAGGAATGAAATGGAGTATGTTACAACAAAGGTAGCGCAAGGCACCTTACTCACTATGGTGGACAGTGGTGTGACTCATAACTTCATTAGAGAGGAAGTTGTGAGGAAATTTGGATTGAATTTCTCACCAATCCAAGATCGTATTAAAGCAGTGAGCTCTCCACCAGGTAAATTCATCAATATGACTCAGAATGTGGATGTGAACATTAGTGAGTGGTCTAGAAAGATCGGCTTCACGATTGTGTAGATGGATGATTATGAGGCAGTATTAGGTATGGAATGTTTGAAAAAATATGAGGCAATGATGGTGCCACATATGAAGAAGTTGTACACTTATGATGGACTGGAGGATGATCCTTTCAGGGTACCAATCGTGGCAGTTATGGCAACTAGATATAAATTGACATCGATCAATGTGGAGGACATCAAGTGGGACGAAGAAGTTTTTGAGAGGTTGTCTACTACATAGGAAAAACTCATGGAGCAGTCACAGGTTATTAGAGCATTGTCTGATAGCATCTTGGATTTGGCAAGCAAATTAGAGGCATGGAGAAAGGAAACAAGGATGCTAAACCAGAGACTCAGGAGGAGATACGGGAAGCATACATGCAAAGATTGGAGGAGGAATATTCAGATAGATGGATTCACTTGTTGTAGAAAGAGGATGGAGATCGATTGTCTTTCCCATCCCCTACCTCTTCTTAGACTAGCATGGGGATGAGGCACATTCTTTTCTGCTCATGGCAGTAAATCCTCTATACTTTATGAGCAAGCACATGGGTGGAGATGGACACGATTAACAATAGGATGTGAACATAGTCATGATGATGTGAGGAGCATGTGTTCTTGTGGAGGCGATGTTACTGTTGGATTAGCTACCTAACTAATCACCATCACAGGGTGATGTGGCACATGATTTACTTACAGAGTTAGAGGAGATTGAATCATGGAGCAGATCATGGGTGGAGCTATCTGGGTGCCCACATATATGGATATGTCTTAGATATGGATGTTACTGAGAGGGTGTTGTTGAGGGCAACAAAATTTTTAGAGTGGTGGAGGATGTCAAGGCCTCGAGTTGGAAATCGCCTGAGAGAGTTTAAAAACTGATGATCATGGTGAAAGGTGTGCGATCACAATGAAAATTTGATGGGCTCCTGCATTCATTTAAAGGTGAATCGGAGCTGACTTTTGGTTTTATGCGACCGATTCGTGCAACAGTGTGTGAGACAATTCATGTGATGTGGACATGCGATGCGAGCGTGAGATGGGCAAGCACGTTGGGCGACCCATGTTGGGTGTTCTGACAGGCATGCACTCGAAAGAGGTGCCTGCGGATGAGTCAAAATGATGTGCGATGGGCGCACCCATAATTAGCGCGACAAGGTGAAGTGTGTGATGGTGAAGAGTGGCAGACTGACAAGTTGGGTGAGCGGTGGCATGGGCCGACCCAAATGAGCACACGATGAAGGGTAGTAAGGGAGCTATAATTTATATTAGAGGGCCAACATATATATTATGTGTTGATTGACTTGACATTATGGGTGGGCCAACCATGAAAGGTCGTGACCCTTAGAATTACCACATTTGACACACATATATATATGTGATGGGTGATGGCCATTTGGAGAATCATCAAACTTGAACAAATACACAATAATGAAATAGAACAACGAAGGCAAGGCCGAAGGCAACAACCAGAGTGTGAGGTCACAAAACTGAAGTTTGTTGGGCGAAGATTATGGGGTTTATGGTTTTGGAAAAGGCGTAGTTGAACAAACACGACATGATGGTCTAAACAAAGGCCACTGAATTATGCAACAGGAAGGCCTAAATGAGCGTTGCTACACGAGTGTCACAGGCGGGTCTGAATGTAGGGTTGTGGGGAAGTTTAGTAGCATGTACACATTAGCAACCCGGGTAGTCGAGGCCGCTACAATAGGTTGAAGGGTCAGCACATTGCGGTACATAGTCTTTTTAGTAGGTTAACGGCAGAGGTCGCCGAGAGATATAACGGGCAGGCAACAACCCATTCAGGGCTGAACGGAGGTGTGAAAAAATGTCGAGAAGGTTGAGGAGTGTGGGTAAGATGCTTATGAAGGGTCGAGTGTGCGTGTAGGCTTAGGAGGAAGTGTAGTGGGCATGGTGGTGCCAGAAGCAGTTCATAATTCAGTTGGGCATGCACGAGGCATGAACATGGTAGGTTTTGCTAGCACAAATTGTAGATTAGAAGTGTGTAGACCATGATTGTTGGCAGCACCATAATTATATAATTTTCATGTATAATTTGAGTTACAGAAAGTTTATATATATATAGTTGGGCATACTCTAGTTCATGGGAGTTTCCCTTCCCATTATGATGATGTGTTGAATGTTTATCCAATATGCATTTATATTAATGAATTATTGATTGAAGAAGTTTATTTCCGCTGTGACATAACACTTGAAGTAAAATTTGGCTAAGTGTTGTGACATAACACTTGAAGTAAAATTTGGCTAAGCGTTAGGTAAGGCGTAGTCCATACATTTGAGTATTGGTGAAAAGAAAAAGTGTTGTGGTGTCTCACCCACCTATGAGTGGTTGAAAGACTACCACCAGGATAGCGGTGTGACGTTAGGGAAGATTGCAATACTAGTGGTGTGAATCCTTCCTCCAAGATGAGGTGGCTAAAGCCTGGGAGGTCATAGTAGGATTTACTTTGAATGGGCTATGCATGATCCTTTCTTGATCTTGACTAGAGCCAATACCAATCATTAGAATTCACCAAAGTCAAAGTAATTAACATGGAGACCCATAATAAGTTATGTTACTCATAATTACAAGGAAAGTTTAACAAAAATTACATAGAGGTTTATCGAATATCATAAGGCACCTGTCTTCCCAATGTAATTCCTTGGTTGGAATGTGCACTAGTTCATGCAAAGACACCATTTCACATATTCAAGGTTTCGTTGGTTTTTAGTGTAATAAACAATTGTATCTGTTATTATTACATGCAAAATTTTCACCTTTTCCTTATTAATATTAGTTGACTAGTACTCTCTCATCCTATCAATATATTTGGATATATTGGATAACTTGGCCATGGGCATGGATAATGTAGGCAACAATTCTATAAAAAAAAAATGACTTCTTCCTTATTAATGTTAGTTTATTAGTACTTTCTCATCCTATCAATATATTTGGATATATTAGTTAATATTAGATAACTTGGTCGTGAGCATGGTTAATGGAGGCAACAATTCTATAAAAAAGTGGATGAAATACTAGATGATTCTCTAGTGTTCCTTAGCTTAGGAGTTAATTATTTAAATTAATTTAAACATTGATTAATTTATGTAAATTTGTCTGATGGAGAATTATGGTTTAGGTTTCTATCATAATTTTTTTTATGTATTATAAAAATAAAATATACATTTAATATATATATATATATAAAATCTATTTGAATATGAGAATTGCTTCGTAAAAATGTAGAGTTACAATTATGCCAATCTCCCTCTTGCTTATCATTACCAATATTGGGGCATAGTAATGACATGCTCACTATGGGAGAAACGAAATTGAAAATAAATTGTTATGAGTCAAGGAAAAGGAAAAGATGGAAAAACATAGATTAAGCCCTTTTTAAATTATTTTTAAATATAAGACATTAATGTATATGTGTTCTTTTCGATTAAAAAACTAATGGAAAACAAATTTCCATAGGGAAATAGTTGTTACTAAAGATATTTAAAAATGAATATGTACTCGTTAATAAAATGCATATGCATTCCTAAAATTCCAAACGACTATACAGTTGAAATATAAAAAGAGAAAATAACTTTTTGTACATTACGTTTTTTTCCTCCCCATTATTATACATAAAAATATATGCTATAAAAAAATATCACAAAAATTCAACTACATTTTCAACCATTTAATCTTTAATTTTTTCTATGAAAATAATCCTAAATATCTCAAATACTATATCACACCATGTTATTGACCTTATAAAAACACCTGAAAGTCAAACACCGAGGAGGATACTACTTTTGTTTCCTGAAGCAAATTTGTTTTCCAAGGTCTTCAATGTTAACCGATGAGAAGATACCACAATTATTTCCTAAAACAACCAAACATCTTACTATATTCTATTCTCACAATCAAATCTTTTTTAATGATGATGATGATGATGATGATGGTTAACGTCCGCTGAGACCAAATAATGGTCTATGGGACCTAAAAAAGATGAATTAATTATTTTGATTTAAGATTTTATTCCTATGCTCAAAAAGCTTGGAGAGAAGCCTCCCGAGCTCACTATAATTTTGGCATTGTAAAAGGCTAGGAAGGTCATTATTGTAACAAAGGTTGTGAAATTGAGATCTAATGTGGTTGTATGCAGGGCACTCTAAGAGGAAGTGGTTTTCATCCTCGATGCTCCTATTCTCGCAAATATGGCAAATCCTTTCTATCCATGGCGTTTTAGGAACTACCCACCGGCCAGTTTCACTATGGAGCTCATGAGAATTCGTTCTAATCTTTGCTATATTAATTTTCTTTTTTGAGCTAGTTAGAATAGAGAGATACTTTTGATCTTCAAGGGTGGGGTTGATGATCTTCTTATAATAACTTAATTTTCTTTTAGACGCTAAATCTTTCTCACACCATAATTTTTCTTTGAACTTAGAAGTAACAATATTTCTAATGTTATTTATGTTTTGCAAAACATCGTTCTCATTGATCTCCCAATAGTTTAACCAGGCCCTTGTGTCCTTATTCCATCCTCGGTTAAGCCTTAGGTGATTTTGGCTGGAATTTAAAGCTAGCTTAGGAAGTCTATGATTGTCTATGTTATTGAGCTTGTGCTTGTACATCAGAAACTTGAGCATAGCTAGGCTCTCAATAGGAGAAAGACCTGCTTCTATAAGGAGAATAGGATACGGCGTATTACTTTTAATTTTCAGGTTATAAGTTATAAAACGCTTCTGGATTTGCTCAATTTTCCTCCATGATTCTCTGGAGATGCTGCAGCCCCAAACTTCACAGCCATATTAGATAACAGGAGTGACTAAAGTTTCAAAGAGGAACTTCTTTTTATCCCACATTACGAGGTTTGCTGTTTTACAGTTATTTTCAAGACCAAAATAAGCTTTCCATCCCCCATTGATCCTTTTCTGAATGCTATGGTTCCAGTTGAGCTTGTGATGGATATCAATTCCTAGGTACTTG
>APFE031100600.1:213844-226367 GCA_000404065.3 Pinus taeda
CTACCGGCCCCGAGCAGAAAGACGAAGGGAAAACCATACATCGTCGAAATGAGGTGATACCAACGTTGTAATGGGCGCGAAGGTGGCTAATAAAGGCGGTAGGTGATAGCCCACACGGCCAGCTCCACGGTGGACAGGTGTCGTACCGGAGCCATGTGGGTTGCCGCGTGTCAAAAGGACGTGGCGGGGAGGGCGCACATGTATTGGCGACCCTCCCCTATACTGCACTTAAACTTCCAACGCCTTTCCTGGAGGAAAAACTACTTTGCTGACGAGGAATACGTAGATCTCTTTCACTTGGCTGTCTTCTTGACCTACAAAGAAGGACATGTCCAAACCCAACGAGTGGTATCAATCTGAAAGCGATTGGAAGCGTCCAAGGGATAACTTCTGTTGGGAAACAGAAAGCCGAAGGCTTTCGAATAAATGCTCTCTCTACCGTAGAAGCTTCCCACTATATTCAACTCTAAACTACTGGTATCTCCGTCTTCATTTGCGGGAATGGAGCACGCCCGTTTTTTGTGTATTGGAGCAGGTATAAGTGAAACAATCTCCATATGACCAAAGTCTACACCATAACCAAGCATGTAAATGTAAAGCATCTTCCAGACATATGGCGTCAAACCCCATTCATTTTTGAACCGAGTCTTGATGTTGCCCAGCTCTTTGTCAACTCTCTGGTGCTCCTACTCCTTGTTCTGACAGTTACTTACATCGCTTATAAAGACCGACAGCCCTCTCATCCTGGACAGAGCCATCTTCACCCGGCCCATCCAATCCACAGATCAATCAAGCAATTCTCTATGGTAGGGATTAATGAACACCCGACAGCTGCTCCTCAGATCCGAAGGTAAAACCGCATAATACCATGGATTTTCCTACCAGAACATCATTGTCAACATCATCCAATGCCCTAACCAATTGCATTCGTCTCCACTCCGCCCTCCCTCCTATGAAGAAGAAGAGTCTGCAACCATGGGGAAAAAAGACGTTTTTCCAATTGGGTGTTCCGAATATGGTTGGATAGATGGGGATATCCATCAGGAGCAACCCTGCTGCTGATCCTCTCCTTCCACGACATCAACCGCGGCCTCACGACGTCATTCACGCTGGATCTCCCATGCCCATGTCTGTAGTTCGTCCGATCGGGGAACCGGTACCCATGCCTACAACCGGAGGCTCCTATTATAATCATATGCAGAGGATGCCCTCGCCCGTGCAGGTCTACAACTCCGAAGCGTCCCCTTTGTCGAATCCTGTAACCACCGTTCAGGTAGGGCCGGTATACTACACTCAGGCATCTCCAGCCATGAATATTCAATACCAGTCCACAGCTGCATCTCCAGCCACTTGCGCCTCAAATATTTAGATCGAGACCTCCATGAGTGCAGCTAATCAAATTTCTTTCATTTACCAGCCAAGAAAAAACCTTTGGTAACAAAAGGACACGGCATCTCCAGCCATGAATATTCAATACCAGTCCACAGCTGCATCTCCAGCCACTTGCGCCTCAAATATTTAGATCGAGACCTCCATGAGTGCAGCTAATCAAATTTCTTTCATTTACCAGCCAAGAAAAAACCTTTGGTAACAAAAGTGTCCTTTTGAATCCAACATTTAGCTCTGATACCAATTGTTAAGAAATTAACCCTAGAACACAAATTAATTACAGAGAATTACTGAGAGGAACAAATATAAAATTAATTAACAACAACCATAAACACATAAACACTCATGTTTATCAGGGAAAACCCCAAATGCAAGGAAAAACCCAACTTAATGATATCTCATTAGCATTGGCCAAAAATCCTAGGCAATCCGACCAAGTGAGCCTTCACCGCTCACCTCAAGGCCCTTGCATTACAATGAAGTCCTTCCAGCCTTTTATAAGCTCCATTACATATAATACCATGGGAAAAATACTATGGGTGCACAATACCATGTGCCCCAAAACCATCACTCTTTAACCTAGTCAATTTTGACTCTATCCCAAGTCAAGTTTACCTAACAAAAAGTGCAAATATACACTGAAAGAATAGAAAATTTGGGAAGATCATTTTTGGTTTAAGATATCCAACTATAGGAATTCATGGCTTGTGTTTTGCTGTCATGTTGGCTTTACAGTTAAATCTATTTTTAAGCAAGCTTGACAATGAAGTGATTTGCTGAAGGTTGTTTTTACTTGTGGCATAAACTCCATGTTGATTAAAATTGGTGTTATTTCCATTTTTCGACATGATATCTAGCTTATGCCTAGTCTAAAATACATTAAGTTTTGGGGAGGTAGATGCCCGATATCTTCAAACTTGTTCTTTTTTTAATTATTTTGACATCATGTCAAATCACCCAAATTTTGGAAAGATGTCTTCTCTCACAACATTTCTTCTCATTTCAATATGATATAGTCTTCTCTCAAAACATTTCTTCTCATTTCAATCTGATATTTATGGTGAATCTGTCAAATTGGACTTGAATGGATCTTAATTTCGTATTATCTCTACCTCTCTTGTTACAAAACCATCTTATTGACTTTACACTGCCAAAATTCCTTCTTAAGATCATGGAATGTAAGCTGATAGAGTTTAGAAATGCATCACAATAATCCTTAGAAATATCTAGGTAAATTATGCTTTACAAAGTTATTCATTTACTTCCTTATTTTGTCGTAGGGGTTCTTTCTCTACAACACCACAGCACTGTAAACCAACCTAGTAATATAGCTTTTTATATTCATTCTATACAACCTATTTATCAGTTTCCTGTCTCATTCCAACTTTAGAACCCAACCATCATGAGTGAGTTATTTTTTAAAAGACATCAAAGCATACTCTGATGTGGGTTGTTCGTTATAACCAATAATCTGGTGTAAAATCTTTACCAAGCATGTGTATTTATGCAAGACTAAAATATCTCTGCAATAAAAAAGAGCATCTGCATTCCATATAAAATTAAATATGATTCCAAAATTGATTGGATGATTACGAATCAGAATAGTATTTAAAGCGAAAATCAATAAAATTTCAAAATATTTTCTATAATCAATATTGAAGATTTCAAAATATTCCCAAAATCTATTAAATAATATAAAGTTCCATATAAAATATTAAAATTCAAATTCAAATATGATTCGAAGATTGATTAGATGATTATGGACCAGAATGGTTTTGAAGCACCGTCTTTACATCTGGGTACAACTCCTAGCTCAGAAGATTATTTATGGAATTTCGAATGCAACAAAGGAAAAGAATGCAGATCCTGGTAAAATGGATTAGGAAAGTCACTCTTGCTTCACACACATGATGCTTTGAGGAAAAAAGGACACATCATGCTGAGAATTCATCATGTGGATATATCAGTTGCTAGAAATCGTGATTTTAATATTATAAAATGCATACTTAAAATTTGTTGTATACCTCATCCAATATTAGTATCAATCTTTGGAATTCTTGATTATCAGTATTAGTTTCAATAACAGTTTCTGGAGATCCTAGTTTTAATATTATAATATGAGCATCAGTTTCTAGATGCCTCAATCAATATCAACATCAATTTCTAGAAATCTTGAAATTTATGTTACAAAATACAAACTTTCAAATTAGTTTGATACCTCATTCAAAATAAATATCAACTTTTGGAGTTCATTTGTTCCATTTGTTCTCAGAGTGTCATTAGATAGATTTATTCTAGTTCCTTCCAAGAAAATTCACTATTTTTTTATTTTTAATTTCATTCAATATTTTTTTTTGCAATTCTAATTTCTACCAGGAAAATTCCTAAACTATTTTTCCCTATATCAAATGGAGGGGGAGGGAGCAGGAGGGGGAAGTATCAAGGCAGAGTAGGAAAAAAAAAAAAAAAAAACATGTAGACGAACTATTTTCCTTTATATATTCATTTGTTGAATGAATGGGAGGCACACAAATAAAAACCTAAAAAATGGAAAGTAGATGTTGATATTGATTGAGGCATCTAAAATTGATGTTGATATTGATTAAGGCATCCAACAAAGTTTGTGATTCTGTATTTTATAAAATTAAAATTAGTGTTTCTACGAACTGATGTCGAAACTGGTACTCACAACCATGATTTCCAGAGACTGATATTGATATTGGACAAGGTATACAACAATTTTTTTAGTATGTATTTTATAATATTAAAATCAATATTCTAGAAACTGATATATCCAAGTAATATCGAAAAACTAATATACTACACAAGTTTGAGTGAAGAGAAGAACTCGCGGGACTTTAACGAACATAAGAGTTTCTCAGTAGGGTAGTCTTGTCATTCCCACATTGCATCACTTTCTAGGACTCAGAAAACTAAATTTTTAGGAGAATCCAACCATAGCAAATGGTAATGTCTCACACGACCACCATAAAACTTCCTTTTCCAAGGAGGAAGACAACGGCAAGTTACAGGGTCAAGCAGTGAAGCCAAGATGACTTTAGGGGAGTAAGGTACGTTGTTCATCTTGCCGTATTTCCCTTGCAACATCCATATTTCCTTCTTCATTGCTTAGAGCTTGTGATTCAGTGTTTTCGTCCTACCTTGAGACTACGAGATTTTCCTTGGGGATTTGAAGGGTGGTGGATTCTCTGTTGGGTAAACCTTATGGCTTGAACTGAGTTCTTGGAAACAAGGAAAGATCTTACCGTCTTAGAAGGTGTTGAGGGATGTGGAGTCCATATTTTGTTTCCATTCCATTGATGTGGATCTCCATTGTCTATGGTGCAACTATATTGCCCAAATTGCTTATGGGTTTTTCCAATGTAGAGGAGATTTAATTTCCTCACTTGTGGGTTTATTCAAGGATACTTGTGCATCTTACATTACGACAAGCATAATTTTTCCAACGATTATAATGAGGGTAATGATTTTAAGAATTTTTGTAACAATATTGCAAGCAATGCATGAGATGATCTCTTCACAAATATTACTATGGAGGCTCTGCCAAAACTTATAGGAAAAATTGTGAAAAAACTGTGCAAAGGATTGTATGTAATGAATTGATTCAAAAAGTGTCAAAGTAGTGAAAACATGATGACTTTAGGGGAGTTAGGGATGTTGTGCAACTTCCCATATTTCCCTTACTACATCCACCAACTTCCATTCTTTTTTTGTTGGGATTTCGTCAATGTTGTTAAACTGGTGCAAAGTATCTTCTCCTTCTTCATTGCTTAGGGCTTGTGATTCAGGGTTTTCCTCCTCCCTTGAGACTACCTGACTCCTGGATTTGAAGGGAAATGGATGCATCCATTGGGTAAAATTTATGGCTTGAACATAGTTCTTAGAAACGAGGAAAGTTATTACCATCTTGGAAGGTTTTGAGGGACGTGGAGTCCATATTTTGTTGTTATTCCAGTGATGCGAAGCTCCATTGTCTATGGCACAACTGGATTGTTGAAATTTCTTATAAGCTTGTCTAGTGCAGAGGAGATTTAATTTTCTCACTTTTGGGTCATTCAAGCAGACTGGTGTGTCTTACGTTATGACAATAATATTTTTTCCAACTATTATAATGAGAACATTGATTTTAAGAAATTTGATCTCTTGGCAAATATTACTGTGGAGGCTCTGGTAAAACTTATAGAAAAAATTGTGGAGATGATTATATGCAGTGACTGATTCAAAAAGGACACCTTTACTATAACCAATCCTGCATGATGCACAAAAACCAAACACGAAACATAACCAAATTCTTTCACCTCAATAATAATTCGATTCTCATTCCTTTGTTCTCTTCCTCATTCATACCTAACTATTTTAGTTAAAAGAAAAAAAATATTTAAAAAATAAATAAAATAATAATAAACTCTCTCATAACTTCAAACAATGACCCACCAACCTCCACGCCTAATTGCACAACATGGGCCATGCTCCTCGGTACCCTAATATTCACTAGTCAAAGGCCATTGCATTCTCCAACCATCATCATAGTGTAAGAAATTATGATGAATTGAATATACAAGTTCCCAAATTGATCCCCTAATGATAACTCAACCAATTCCATAAAGAAGAGGCATGTTTACATGCTTTGTCGCTCTTATAATTACAATACCCAATCTCACTAACATCCTCGATTTTTGTATGTTGTGATTGTAATTCTATATGAAATCTTTTCCTTGTCTATTATTCCATATATAATAGCATTTGGTGATGTAATTATAAAAAGAAATTTCAATTTATTTTCTATTTTATAGAAAAAAATTAACTTGTTACAAATTAGCTATTAAATACACATTTCCCTCCCTATTTTACACATTTTCACTCTTCCTTTTCTGGTTTCGACCTTCCGTTTTCCCATTTTAGGGTATGCTTAAAAAATTAACTCAGGGTATGCTAAAAAATTAACAATCTATGCGATAAGAATGGAAGTTTGCAGCCTTAAAGACTTTTATATGATTTTTTTTAAAAATAAAAGTAAGGAATGAATCTACATTCTAAAATAATAATAATAATTGTCCCATTATTTATTTGACTAATCATCTCTCCTACCATTTTTGGAAAAGGAAAACAAGCACACACAAACAAACTTTTTCAGAAAAATGACATTTTTCTTGTGAAAAATAATGTTGTGAATTACTTCATTTAACACAATGCCTTCTGTTTTTTCTTAATATTCATTTATGCCATTAGTTGGGTGCTATGTATTTTTCTTAATGTTTCTTTGAGCCATTGATTGGGTGTTCCTATTGATATGTCACTGAATGTCTGAAATTTTCTTTTCCATGAGTGTATGCAAGACGTCAATGTGACTGGTTGGAAGGGAAAATGGTAAAACTTTGGTTAGGTAACGTGCCTAAATTGCCAACTGGATTGGATTGAAAGGTCTGAGCCAGACATTACGTGAATAAAATACAATTGATTAAATAAACAATTGTAGATATAGTTCCGTCCAATTGTCAAAGTCAGGGGAGGGTGAGGCTTATTAATCTCAAGATTGAAACATACATCACTCGGGAATCTTTGTTAAGAGGATCTGGGCCTTCGTTTCTTGGTCTGGAGTTGCTCAACCCTGAGAGAATCTCAGGCAGAATTAGGATTGTAAACGATTGCATTAATCATCAAGACTTTATCCTTGGCCTGATTAGCATATAGAAAAATTAGGAGATTTTATTTAAAAGGTAGACCGTGGGAATGAGTGTTAATAAGAACAGGATTGGGAAATATGAGCTAGGATGGATTGTGGAAGAGGGAAGTTGCGCCAAGGTTTTCACAAAGTGCCTTGATAGATGTTTGACAAATCAAAAGTGGAAAATCAAAGTAGTATTGACAGTTGTACAATGGAAAACAAAAGGGTAGACAATTGTAGGCAATGAGTTTATTCAAAAGAGACACATTAAGTGTAAATATATTTATATTAAAAGTAATTATGTATCTAATATTTTAGTATTTGATTATATATTTTGTAATATTTATCTTTATCACATCGAGAATATTTTGCTACACTTTTGATAATTTACATTAAAATATTTGGAAATCGTTATCACTAAAAGCCTTTTATCTTGCAATTTTGGTGAAATAATATTCGATACCCTTTAACATATGAATAAGATATTACTTAATTTATTAGTCATTTTCAATTTTCTTTAACAAGTGTAATATGCAACATTGTTTCTTAGTACCTATCTCTTATGCAAAAAATAATTGATACCATAAGTTATTGTATCTAAGATAAAAAATTATCCTCATGCCCATGCATAAAGATCTCAATTTTTTTGAATTATTAATACTTGTGATTTGCAAGGTTCCATTTTGAAGGTGGCATATAATAGTTTAGATCTTTTTCAACTTTTGAATTTAATTTTCTACTTCATAATATTAAAACAAAATTTCAAAATATTAAACAAATATAATTGTTAAAGTTTGTTATGTATATTCTTTATTGTTATTGTTAAAGCTCTCTTTTGTTTGCTGTGTATATTCTTAAATAACTAATTCATGTACAAATTCTTATAAGTATTTACCTTGCATTATTTGACAACTTGAAATTTCAAGGCATTATATGGATCCTACATAAATTTCCCTTAAAATAAAGCGAGCTATTAAAGGTAGGTAAAAATGTTTGAAAGAAAAACATTATATAATGTTAAAGGAACACATAATTAATTATAAGAAGACATGTTGACTTAGGGGCAGACCATATAAAATATAAAATGTCTAAAACTTAATTATTCCTTTACTAACAACATATTTCAAAATAATATAATGTATTGATAAGAAAAAACAATGTCCCCTCCATTATAAATTTTTATAGCTTTTTGCTAGCCCCTAAGTCAACATGCATTTTCATAATTAATTATGTGTTTCTTTAATATTATATAATGCTTTTCTTTCAAACATTTTTACCTACCTTTAATAGCTAGCTTGATTTTATGGACAACATGTGTAGGAGTCATATAAGACCTATATATATATATATATATATATATATGAACTCAAATGTTGATCACCAATCTAAAGAAGTTGTATCAATGTAGGAAGGGCCTCAAATGAAACAAGAGTTTAGAGGAAGAACTTAGATTGCATTTTCAAAAATATCTCTATATTGATATAGGAAGTGATAGAATATCATATATGTGCTTGTTGGATTTAATTTATTTATTTGTTGCGATAGTGTTGGAGTCTTAGTAGTAAAACTTAAAACAGACTTTGTTAAAGATTTCTCATTATAATTTAGGAATATTTTATTTAAGTAGTGACATAATAATTTTAGATGTTTTTCTTATATTAAGTATATTATATAATGTCAATATAATATATAAGGTGAATCTATATAATTGATTTCACATTTATATATATTATATATAATATATTAAAATATATATATATATATATACAAAAAAAGAAATCATAGAATAAAAATCTCATTGTTAAAATTTTCAAAAACTTGAGTAAAATTTGTAAATTATTATCCCAATTAAGGCTTTTGTGATCCACATCAAGAATAATTGAAAATATTTCGAAAAAAATCATATAGGAGTTTTATTACCAACGCATTTTGAACCCTCTAGTGTGGTCAATCGTCATTCCTCCTAAATTATTTTCAAAAGTTACATATTAATTAAAAGTCAAACATGAGTTTGACACACTTACCTAGAAATAATTTTCTTATAAATAATGAATTTTTTATAAATAAACATGGAGATTGATGCATGTATTGTTTTTCATAAATATTGAGATTTGATGTGAGTACTATGATGTCACTTGGCGGGATACAAATTTTTGTTTGTTTTTGTGATTTTAAATTTTCAAAAATAATGAAATTTTCGTAAATATTGAAATTTGATGTGTGTACTTTTTTTTATAAATATTGAGATTTGATGTATGTACTATTATGACACATGGTGGCATATAGATTTTTTTTTTTTTTTTTTTTTTTAATTCTATTTATAACCCATAAAATTATTTATTTAATCTATAGGAGCCAATAAGAAAATAGAAATTCAAATTTCAAAAATTAATTTTTATTTTCAAAATATTTAGTCTAATAGTTATTTTTTTTCAAAACTTTAATAAACTTCATAAAATATTTTAAAATTTGCATAACTAATTGAAAATAAAACTATTTTTACTATAAAATGATTACAATATAACCTACCTATAGACAAGTATAATAATTTAATTATCCATATCCAAGTTTATGAAATAAAGTTTAGAAAGATTAATCAATATTTCCGAGATAATCAATTGAAATCAGATATTGTAAACATTTTTTTGAAAATTTCCACATTTTCTAATCAGATGATCACATCATAAATCATAAATATTTTGGTAAGGTTCAAAACTATTTTAATTCCGTTATCAATCCATTTACAACACTATGAAATGGAATTATTGAATGATCCATCTACAACACTTTGAAAATGAATTTAAAATAATCACCACTTTTACTTGTAATTAAATCATAACAAACAAATATTTTGTTAAGGTTGACAAATTTTTATTACACTCACACATTCATTTACAATTACTTGAAAAAGAAACAAGAATAATAGTTGCCATGCGAGATAATCCCTACCTCTATGACTAATTTATTGGTTATTCCTGTACAAAGATTTATGCACAGTGTAACCTCTCTGCACAACCACCTCTACATAGTCTCCTTTCCACAACTATCTCTACGCACATCCACCTCTGCACAGTTTCCTTCACACAACCACCTCCGCCCAGCTTCCTCCATACATACTTTCTTTGCACGTATGACGAAGCAACCTTGGATTTCAAATTCTTTTGATTTCTACTATTTCTGGAGAGAAGAGTATGTAGGCTTTTGACATATAAATGCCTAAATCCGCTTAGACCCACGACCACTGATTTCAACTACCTACTGAATGAATTCGCGACTTCGAATTACTATGAACTGTAAACAATGCAGATTGCCCACTTTGTAGCTTTCTCCACACGATATGAATCCTATATGTAATAAAATGGAGTGCCTTTTAATCTTCTATGGCGACAAAAATTATGGCATAGTTACACAACATCGAATTTTGATCCCACCGATCCATTTTTCAATACGATTTACCATTCCTTTCATCTTCATCCTCCACAAATTCGTTACACAAAGAACCAACAAAAAAATTCTCATGAGCTTCTAATTGTTGGTGTTTCTTGATCTATTTCTCCACTGGTTACGAACAATGCATGCCATTTTCGTTTCTCAAGCAATTTAAGTTGTGGTATGATGCACTCTAATTGTATACCTACTATCAATTAATAATTTCCAAAGCATATATATATGTCAGGTATATTGAGATGTAAATATAGAGCATTAAGACAAACAAATAGCAAAATAAACAAATAATTCTCAATACAAAACAACGATAAAGGAAATGTCAAATTTATTTAAGGAATGAACAGGACGCTTAAAATGATGCGGCAAATATAAAAATTATTTAAAAGTAAGTTGTTTGAGTAATTATTATTTTCAACTTGAGTGTGAGTACATGCTACATCCAGTGACGCAGCTGTTATTCACATTATTTCCTAGTGATGTCTAAATAGTCTTCTAATTTGTCGATAGTCTGTGTCATCGATCACCATAGACACTAACTTAATAATCACCATTGACAACCATTGAAGTAAATAACAACATTGTTTCTCTTCTTATTGTTAGGACAAAAGATCACACAAAGGCCACAATTATTGTAAAAGCAGAGTCAAAATAAATAGATCAGGGAGTAGCAGTGACTCCTCCATTTTTCCTACAACAATTAGATCTCGCATTAATCCAAAAGGTCGATGATATAAGTGATTGTTGGGTATTTTTCTCTGTTTGGGATGGGAAAATACCAAAACCACAAAATATAAAACACAGAGGCAATGCTCTGTTTCCTTTGCACCAGGATCTTTTACACAGAGAAGTCTTTTTAAAAATAATTACAGAGGACAGAGTATTTCACCACCATAAAATGATTTCTATTCATTAAGCAAAAACATTTACATATTCATCCTCTTTCACTCAGAGGGATTCACCAAAACATTTTCACATAAGTTACTCTACCTCCTATGAAATTTTACACCACTGTGTCTAAATATTTCATTTACATTCACTGCTGTGTGAAAACAAAATTACAGAGTTTTACTCATTTACCTTTTCACCTGTGTGAAACAACTCATGGATTTGAAACTAAACAACCCACTGGTTTTCTTCATTTACTTTCTCCTCCTGCTCCTGCACTGCTGTGCAATTTTACTTTTTTTTAAACAAAATTAATCTGCTACATAAAAACCCCTTTTACATTTCAAATCAAAAAAAACTTTATGCACTTCTGTGCGTTTCCTTCATTTCATACATTGCAAAATTTTTACCCTGCTGAGTTTCATACCATATCAAAAAGGGCTCTGTCTTTTTTCGGAGTTCCCCTGTTCTTCGTTCGCTGCTGCGAACACACACACAACTTCCCCGTATGCAAACTCACACACACCACAATCCCCGTGTATATTTTTTTTACATCACAAAAATTGGGGTCAACGCCTTTTTTTAAAAAAAACATATATTAAACAAACTTACCCATACTACTTATTAATCGCCCTAATAAATATTAAAACCCCTACCAAAACATATGACAATGTATTTAATTTAACGTATGGGTTATGGTCCACGCTTCATTAATTTCTACACGCCCGTATGTACTTATGA
Organism: Pinus taeda; assembly: GCA_000404065.3. Lineage (NCBI taxonomy): Eukaryota > Viridiplantae > Streptophyta > Pinopsida > Pinales > Pinaceae > Pinus > Pinus taeda. The sequence continues at coordinate 225,993 of APFE031100600.1, forward strand.
CAGGTTAAACAGCGGAGTCCTTTCCCTTCAATCGGACGGCGGAGAGAGATACACCTTGATCGGACGCATATCGGGCGGGGTGAGCTGACCCATCGTTACCTTCCGATGGATGTCAGGTGCTTACGTCATGGGCACGTCATGGGTGGACAGATGTCAGCATCGGACCACACTGTCCGGAAACAGCTTCATGTCGAAGAGTGGTGCGATATATTACCGGGCGGTTTAAGTTTGTTGTGGTGGTTTTCTGCGTGCGTTGACTGCTGACCGCGCGGTGAAATTATAATTTCAACACTCCCCTTTAATTTCACCTGCTGGGCATTCGGTCATACCCAGACACTTCCTCAAAAATTCAAAGCTTTTCTGGTCCAGTGGCTT
>APFE031100600.1:244623-265704 GCA_000404065.3 Pinus taeda
GCGGAATGGAAGAAATGTGTGGCTAAAGCGAGGAGAATCCTCCTAGAGGGAGTTCAAGACCACATTGTCTTGAGCCTCCATGGGAAAGAGACACCATTTTCAATGTGGAAAACATTGAAAGATCTATATCAGAACAACAACAATAAGAGGAAGTTAGCGCTGAAAGACAAGCTTCGGAAAATCAAGTGTGAAAAGGGCAACATGATCTCTACATATATGAACAAGCTCACCACCTGCAGGGATGAGCTTGGAAGTGTAGGGATTATGAAAGCCAATAATGACATGGTGAGTCTTGCTCTTCTCAGTCTTCCTAAGAGCTGGCATAACTACCAAGGCTCGGTTAATGGAAGAGAGAAACTACTAAATTGGGAACGAATTTGCTCAGTTCTTATGCAGGAGGAGATAAGGAGAAGCACCAAAGATGGTTCTTCATCCAAGGAGGATAAAGAAAATTGTGCCTTAGTGAGTAAGGAAAAGAAAGGTGAGGAGAAGGATTCTCATCCCAAATCAAGTTCTTCCTATGGTGGGAAGAAGTTTGACAAATTGAAAGTGCAATGCTTTCATTGTGATGAGGTGGGCTATTTTGCTACAAATTGTCCATTGAAGAAATCCAAGATGGGATCCAAGGAAGGATCTAAAGGTGAGGCATTGGCCTCATAGTTCGAGTTAGATTTCACCCTCTTCGCATGCATGGTTTCATCTATGGTGGGATGTGGTTGGTTTCTTGACAATGGAGCTTCATTCCACATGACCGACAATAAGAGTTTGTTGATTACCTTGGAGGAGAAAGATCTCCAGATACTCATAGTGATGGGTAATGATCAAAAGTACAGTGTCTCAAGAGTAGGCACAATTGTTTTTCAGAGGGAGCATGGAGCTCGCATTACCTTGACAGATGTGAATTATGTGCCAGGACTGAGGAAAAGCTTGGCATCGATCACAATGCTGGAAGACAAAGGCTATGATGTAGTCTTCAGTAAGGGAAAGGTTTTCCTTAGACACATCACCACAAGATAGGTGAAGCATATCGGTTCACGAGTCAAGAACCTGTATGCTCTTGAGGTTCAATATGCATGCAAAGCCTTGAAGAGCAAGGCAACTATTGGAGACTTGGTGGTTGAGAGGGAGAGTGCATTACCTCTCAACATCCAGCACTAGAAGAAGTCTCAGACAATTGTGGAGGAGCCACAATTGGTGAAGCAGCTTCAGGAGGTTGTGGAGCAGCCACAACTAGAGAAGTCGAGAGGAGACTGACTGGAGGCATCCACTCATGAAGAGACCTCCAATAGGGAGAAATTTCGAGCCAAGTGGGCAGAGGGTTCACATGCATCCATACCTCTAGGTCGGAGGTGGGGTGATGTGGAGTGACAGTCCTAAGAAGGTTGGAATAAGGGCAGGATCATTGAGCTACCTGACCTCTTTGATTATACCTTGCTACGGGAGCCCCGACAAGGAGTAGCAGGACTGGCTGAGTGGGTAGAGGCAGATATCGATGGAGCGGAAGAGAAAGAGCTACAGTGCATGAATCCCATGACAGTGCAGAGCTAGCAGGTTGCAACAATGCGAAAGGCACAGGAGTATTGCACCAGTGTAAGATGGCACAAATAGGTGTGCAATAGTGCAAGATGCATGGAGTGTTGCAGCAACTCAGAGGTCAAAGAGGGAGCACTTGTCAGCAACAGAGGAAGCTTCAGCATCAAAGGATGTTTCTAGCCCAATAGGGAGGTCAGTTGGGAGATTTTTTTTGTTTCTAGAGTTGCTAGAGAAACAACACTTGGGAGAAGTGTTGCATGCAGAAAATTCCAAAGGTTCAAGATCGGGTTTGAGTTGAATGCATTTCTTGTTGAGAGGGAGTGTTGAAAATGGCAACAAGAAATGTTAAAAATTGAAATGCTATAAATTACATATCAGGTACTAGTGTTGGATACAACAACAAGAAATGAAAAATGGAAATGCTAAAAATAACATTGCTATAAATAGTATTTTAGGATATATTCCAATTTTAATTAGTCCCTAAACTAAAATTGAGAAGCAAAATTCGAATTTGATCTTAGCAGTTGTTTGTAAAATAATTAATTAATTCATCTTGAGTTAATTAGTTGTAGGAAATCAAACATGAAGTCTATGTGAAGACATGCAACAGTTTCTCCATTGGTTGAGGACGTTATCCCTTGATTAAAGGAGATTAGGATTAATTGTACATTGAGTTGTAATTAGTTAGCTCAGTTAACTAAGTTAAGTCTAATTAGATTAGTTCCAACAGTTTGTGGAATTAATTGTGAGTTCAGTTAGTTAATGCATGCATGCATGTAATAGTTGCACTTAAGATAATTGAATATTCTCTCATAAATAACTCATGCATGTAATTTCAGTCAGATACTCAGTTGAGATCAGAGGAAGGGACAATGTACTATGAGTTGGAGAATTTTTCCTATATAGGAAACTCATCCACACAGAAGGAATTATCTCCTTCAGGATTGCTCAGTTAATTCAGAGGTTATTGAGTTGTGTGAGAGGTGAATTCACACAGGTGGCAGCATTGGACCCTATGAGAAACTAAGCAAAGAAATAGGAGGCTTGGAGGGCAGAGGAGAAGGTTTGTGAGAAGCCCTTGATTGTCTATGAGCAGCAGTTCGATTGCAGAGAGAGCAAGATATCTTTTGACATGATTCTTTGTGTAATCTGAACATATTTCCACTTGTATGATAATACAGAGATCGGGGTTTTCAGCTGAGGCTTTCCCCAGAGTATTCTTCTATGTTTATGTGTGATTGATTTCTCATTCTCAGTTATATGTGTTATATTTGATCTTGCTCATATTTGATTAAAATTCTGTAAGTTTGCTGTAGAAGTAGATCTTGTATTTTACTTTAGTATATTGCATAATTTGTTGATCTACAATGAGAATTTCTATAAATTCCTTACTGGAAACAAACACTGCATTGTGAAAAGATGTTGCATATGTGCGTAGAAGTTGATTTCTACTTCAGAAACTACGTCATTAGAGGAATACCTGGAGAAATGATAAACATAAACTAAGTGGAAACAAACTATAGAGCTTTCTACAAATGGAAAGCTTTGCACACTACTAACTCAATGCACTACTGGTGACTCCATTTACCCTTAAATATCAGTGGAAGTGGTGGTTCTCAATTAATGAATTAGAGGTTAGCAATGTAAATTCCACCATGTCGGCTGCTAAATTCCAATTCATTCAATCCCAAAATGAAAGAAGAAAAATTGTCAGGACTTACCAATGGGAGTATGTTTGATGCATCAATGTAATTACATATATAATAGGTTGTATTTCCACTTTAAACTAAAGAAGATTTGATCGTCCTAAATGGTGCATATATGCTTTCCCCACGAATACGGGTTGAACCAACAACTGTAATATAGGGAATGCAGAATATCCAGTGGATATTTTTCTTGCACTACAATTAACCTTTCATCTTTAAATTCCCCCTCTACTTGTTTTTTGAAAATTCTATTTTCTTCCTTTCATGATAAATTGTTTAAGCTTGGATATTATTCATTACTTAAATTTATCAAAGTATAAAATATAATGTTGACCAAAGAATCAAACAATGAACTCTAAGAGTGAGGAAATGATGAAAATTGAAGCAGAGAAACAAACATTCATGCATTGGAAGGCTTTCTTTGAATCGTGGGATTTTGTTGAACGTAAACATTTTGTCCAATTCCCGACCATGGAATGGAGCCGCTCATGTGACTGTCTCTAATTTGAACCTTGTAAAATAAATAGTTTATGATAAGGAAAGGGATCTACTTAATGGATGAGGCTAGTCCACATCACTTCTTTCCATCCAAAAATAGAGGGATAAGAGATAACGAATAATAGATAATTGAGCGACTCAGTTCAACAGGTTATTTAAAGTTTTTAATATCAAAATGAGTACTGCCAAACTCCCTAACCAATGCTCGAATATGGTAACATGCAATATACAATACATACAACAAATCTTCATCCATATCACTCAGCGTGCTAGAGAATGTATTTCTGCATATAATTCAATTGCGAATATGGAAATTTTCTAATAGAGACAAAGTCGAGCAACTATTGCCTATACGGATATTACCCAAATTAATCGTTGGATGAATTCTCATGATCATGATAAATTCATAACATAATCAGAACCCAAGAAAATGAAAAGAATTTAATGAAATCAATTAGAGTATCACCTCACAAGAATTCATATCAACTAATATCAATAGTTACAAATAGATCTTAGTTATGATCATGATTCGTAATAGTTATGTCATATGATATTCCACTGCCTTAAGTATCAACATTGTGTGGAGGTTCCTCCGCATAATTAAATCTCCACACTTGGAAAGCTCTGTACAATATCAATTGGAAATTACTTCAGCCTCCCCCACTGCCCCTTCTCCCCCTCTCATCTATGTAAAGGACCTGCAACTGCGTCAGTTCTGGCATCATTGAGAAGAGTAGTAACATATGAATGTGAGTGTTAGTGTTAGTGTCAGAGCACTCACCTATGAAATATCCACCACAAAATTAGCATTTTCTTTTAATTTTAAAATTATTTGTCAAGAGAAATCGTCTGCGATGAAGCTAGGGTTTCAACGGTAAAGAGGCAGAGCCCTACCTGCTCAGTAGGAAATTCTGGAGAAAGATTTGGTTACAGGAAGGAGGAACTAGGGAGCGCCGATTAGTGTTGGAATCTCTTGTCAACTGTTGAAAAGCGAGAGCAGTAACAGCGGACTGAAGGAGGAATGGAGGCAAATGCGGGGAGGGGAGAGATCCCCTCCTACAAGAATATAACGAAAGGGGAGTCGAGTAAGAAAACGAATCGGAAGGGACCGAAGGAAAATGATGGGGAAAACCCTGTAAAAGGGACCAGCTGGAAAATGAGACTCAATGGACAATGCCATCCAAAAGCATCCAAAAAACCTAGGTTTGTGATTCCAAATAATAAACTTGAAGATTACATAAGCTATATGAAAGATTATGCTTTAATATGCAAGTTTGTAGGGTTTTGGCCGACTGAGAGAGACTTATCCAAGTGAATACAGCAGAGATGGAAATCGAAAGGCCATGTTGAATTAAAACTGGGAGCCAAGGGGTTTTTTACAGTCATCTTTTTTAATATAGAGGATAAAGAAAGAATTTTCGAAGGAGGCCCTTATTTCATGAACAATGCGGGCCTGTTCATCCGACATTGGGAATATTGTTACAACCCAGAAACAGAGAGAATGCTAGCAACACCAGTCTGGATCAGGCTCTTTGGGCTCCCAATGGAATTCTGGGATCTGGAGATCCTAGAGGGAATAGGCAACGCAATAGGATCATTTGTGAAAATCGCAGAATCCACGAAAAGAAGGAGGTATACGTCTTACGCCAGGATATGCATATACATGAACATTACCGAACCCCTCCCAGAATTTATTGAACTAGAGTACCATGATGAGGTTTGGCAACAACCCGTGGACTATGAACATATTCCATTTCGATGTAGAAGATGCCACGAATATGGCCATCTCTATAGACAATGCCCTCTAAATAGAACAGAGGAACCAATAGACAGGAAAGAAAAGGCAATCCTCACCCTGGAGGACTCAGGCAAGGAAGAAGAGGGTTTCCAAGACCTACAAAACAAAAGAAAGGCAAGGAAAAATAAACCCCAGAAACAAGAATCTAGTAAAAACAGTCCCCTGGAGACGGAAAATAATTTCAAAGCCTTAAAGGAAGAAGAAATAGAGATGGCAGACGCGGTAAGTGAGGAGAAACTAATGGAAGTAATAAATGAAACATAAAAAAAGGAATTAGGACAAGGTGAAGAAGAATAAGGAGAAACATAAGAGAAAGGAGAACAAACAGAGGAACAAATCCAAATGGAGGTAGACTCACAGAAAGAGAAAGGAGGGGAAGAAGAACGTATAATGAGAAAATTGTTACGGGAATGGCGATACCTGGATGAAAGGTTTATCCCAGAGGAACAGAAACAAGTATACAAAGAAGCTTTTCATAGATATAAAGAAAAAGCGGGGACAAAGGCAGCAAATAAACTGGATCAGACAGGAAAGCAAGAGACTCAGACAGTTGGAGTGGGAAGTTCAGGAAAAGTAGGGAAAAAAAGAGGATGGCGCTCAATAAATGAAACAATTCAAGAAGTGGGGGAACATTGGTAAATTCAGGAAGGGTAATACCTCTATTAGAGGTATTTCATCAAACCTCCAAACTATTTAAATGATAATCACAAGCTGGAACATTAGGGGTCTTAATAGTAGGGGAAAACAAACGCATTTGAGAGATAGATTGAAAAAAGACAAGCCAAGTATAATGATAGTTCAGGAAACAAAAATCAGTATGCAAAAAATGGAAGAAATAATCAGCAGATGGAAAATCCAGTATGAATTTATGGGACATGACACGGAAAGTAGCGCAAGGGGACTGGTAATTTTATGGAACCCTGAAGAAATTCAATTTAGGAATTGGATTAGTTATCCGTGAATCCTTTCAGGTTCGTTTAATCTGATAGGGTCTTCGGAGTGGGTTGTTCTGTTGGGAGTGTATGGGCCACACTCTCCCATGGACCGCAAAGGGTTCTTGCAGAATATAAGTTCAATACAAAGACTGTATCATAATATGCCCTGGATAATTGGTGGGGATTTCAATATGATTGTCTCTTTAACAGAGAAGCGAGGAGGCTTACGAAGAACAGACCAAGATATGGAAGCTTTTAGAGAAATGATATATGAGCAGAGACTGGTGGATATACAAAACATAAATGGTATACATACTTGGAATAATCATAGAGGAGGAACAAACCAAATAGCTTCTAGATTGGACAGATTCCTTGTTTCGGAACAAATCATGATGAAGGATGTTTTCATTGAGGCCATGGTTCTCCCTGCAATAGGTTCGGACCATTGGCCGATAAAGTTAGAAGTGGACCTCAAACAAAGCCCAAAGAGAAGACCATTTAGGTTCGAAGCCTTCTGGTTAAGAACCAACAGTTTATGCCTAAAATTGAAGAATGGTGGACCACGAGCAGCCAAAGCAGGAGAAGCAAGATGCAAACCTTCTAGTTAAAGTTGAAGGAACTTAAAGGAAAAATTAAAAAATGGAACAAAGAAGAATTCAGAGACATATTCATAGATCAACAAAGATTAGAGCAAAAAATGAAGGATTTACAACAACTAAATATAACAAAAGGCAGAAATGAGGAGAGGAGTAGAGAAGAAGGAATGGTAATAAGTCAATTGGAGGAAAGAAGGAAACAAGAAGAGATCTTATGGAAACAAAAGTCACGTGTCCAGTGGCTGAGGGAAGGAGAAAGAAATACAAAGTTCTTCCATCAGGCCATGATCTAGCATAGGTAGAGAAATAGGATCTTCTCAATCACCAATAGGGAAGGCCAGCGCATAACTCAGCATGATGAAATGGAGCAGGAATTGGTGGGGCACTTCAAAGGTATTCTCACAGAACCCCAGGGGAATAGAGAGGAGGCCACTGGAAGGTAATCACTAAAATGCCTAATTTGGTGACCAGAGACCAAAACTTGGCCCTGATGAGAGCTGCTACATTGGAGGAAGTTGAGGAAATAGTAAAAGGCATGAAACGCAACAAGGCCCCGGGACCTGATGGTTTCATGGCTGAATTCTACCAAGCAAGTTGGTAGTTCATAGGAAAGGAAAACTTAGAAGTTGTTGAGGAAGCACAAAGACAACAAAAGGTATGGCCAGGTCTTAACGCTACTTTCGTTTCTTTAATTCCTAAAACTGCTCATTCGGAAACTACTGAAGGTTTTAGACCAATTGCTCTTTGTAATGTCATCTATAAGATTATAGCCTCCTTAATGGTCAAAAGGCTGAAGCCAATCCTCCCCAGCATAATATCGCCTAAACAAACCGGTTTTGTTGAAGGAAGGCAAATCCTTGATGGGGTAGTAGTTTCTCAAGAAATAATACATTCTCTGAAACAGAAAAAGGAACCAAGCATGTTGATAAAATTGGATCTATCCAAAACTTATGACCGCTTAAATTGGAGGTATCTGGAATCAATCATTTTGGCTTATGGTTTCTGTCACAGGTGGGTGAAGTGGATTCTTAGTATGATCTCCACACCTAATTTCTCCATTCTTATGAATGGCTCCCCAACCATGACATTCAATGCTTCAAGAGGCCTGAGGCAAGGAGACCCCTTGTCTCCTTTTCTGTTTATAATAGCAGCTGAGGGACTCGGAAGATATATCAAAAAAGAGCTCAGAGAGAGGAAGTTAAAACGGTTGAGATTATGGGGAAATAACATCCCTGTCACTCACCAGCAGTTTGTAGATGATATAATGATTTTTTGTAAGGTTTCCTTGAGAGAGGTCAAAAGGATTAAGGAAGTTTTGGACCTATTCATGGAAGCATCGGGCACTGAGATTAATAAGGACAAGTCGAATTCCTTTATTTTCAATACCCCTGAAACTGTTAAAACCCATCTTATAAGAACGCTGGGATTTAGAAAGGGAGAATTCCCAACAAAATACCTGGGAACCATTCTAGACGTAAGGCCGCTAAGGATAGCTAATTGGCAACCAACTATCGAGAAGCTCAAGAATCGGTTATCTATTTGGTCCTTTAGGATGCTGAACATTGCTTCTCGTCTTGTTCTTTTGAAATCAACTCTTCAAGCAATCCCAATTTATCCATTATCTGTTATGGCAATTCCGAAAGGAGCAAGCACCAAAATGGTGGAAATCTTCTGGAACTTCTTATGGGGAGGGCCAAATCAGTAGAAGAAATGGGCACTAATTTCTTGGAATAACCTAAAAAAACCAAAGGAGGCAGGGGGACTGGGAGTCAGAGACCCGCTTCTTTTGAACCAAGTCCTAGCGGCGAAACTATGGTGGCGCTAGATGAAATGAGGTAAGGATTTATGGAAAGAGATATGGACACAGAAATATTCAATGCCAACCTCAACTGAAGAAATTTTGAGACAGGAAGAGATGCCAAAAGGATCTATGATATGGGATATGGCATGCCAGAACAGGAATATGATAAATAGGCATGCCTTCTGGGAGGTCAGAAATGGTAGGTCTGCAAAATTCTGGGATGAGGCCTGGCAACAAAGGGAAAGAATGATGGACATTCAGGGGTTGCAAACCATCTGCAGAGAAGCGCAGGCCAAAGGCTTAACCTATGTAAAAGATTATTGGAAGGAAGGAGGCGAAAATGAGATATGGAGGGAATGGAAAGACCCTGAGGTCTGGGCTGATAATATTAGTGATGATATCAAATCAAGGATAATAAAAGAGATGGATTCTAGAAGGATCAAAAACAAAACAGGGCCGGATATCCTTAGATGGGGCGGATCTAAAAAAGGTTCATTCATGGTTAAGGAAGCATATCTTATAAAATCTAAATATATGATGGATGAACAGAATCATGACTGGAAGCAAATATGGAACAACAAATGGTGGCCAAAGATTTCAATGTTCACCTGATTGGTGGGAAAAAGTCGCATCCTGACTTGGGATCAACTTTAGAAAAGAGGATTCCAAGGTCCTTCAAGTTGCAGCTTATGTAAACAAGACATAGAAACTCAGGAACATATTCTTAACTCTTGCCCGATTTCTCAGGAACAGTGGGATCAGATACACAGCCTCTTTGGAAAAACGAACCGTAACCCCCAAAATATTGTCCAAACTATCTTCCAATGGGAAAGGGGGCAATTTCAAAGCCCGGTTGTGAGAAGAGCTTGGAATCTGGTAGTAGGTTTCAACATTTGGACCATTTGGAAAGAACGAAATAGAAGGATATTTCAAGACAAGACTACTTCTTCGGAGAAGAAATGGTAGAGAACGCAAAAAATAATAAAAGAAACTATCCTCTCAGAGTCTTGGAGCCAGGAGGATTGGGATACGAGTTTAGAAGAGGATCGAATTCTAAGGAAGCTAAATATAAACCAATCTATGGTTTATCCCCAGCAGCAAAAGCCACATAATATGCAGACCCAAAGCCCAACAGTGTTTATCCGACCTCAGGGAGGTTTTATCAAACTTAATTTCGATGGAGCGTCAAAAGGAAATCCGGGTCTGGCAGGCTATGGTGGGATTTTCAGAGATAGTCAAGGCCAAACGAGATGGATTTATGCTGATCGTGGAGGCATGATGACTAATAATGAAGCAGAATTCATGGTCGCGTACCATGGATATAGGAATATAGAAATAGAAGGGGATTCAACCTTAGTTATTGAAACAATAAGAAAATGAAATGATGGGAAAACCTGGGAATAGGTGACCAAGAGCTCGAGGACAACATGCCTCATTCAGGAAATAGCAGATTCAATGAAACATATTGAGTACAAGGTTATACACCATGTTAGGAGAGAAGGTAATAGAGCTACTGACTACTTGGCAAATAGGGGATGCAATGATCCGAATGGCAAAGTGGATAGCATATGGTCATTGCAGATGGAAGGGACTCGATGGGAGGAATTAAACACCATGATAAAGCAGGACAATGATGTCAAAGTATAGAGACAATGAAGGATACAAGCAGTCCCCGATCGGGGTGGATAAAAGGAACAAATGCAGGATCATGATGGATGGCAGAGGTCATCAGTACACACCTCACCCCAGGGCAATCATGGTTGAGGATGCAGGGAAGCTTCCAGAGAAGAAAGGATCCCGAGACAAGCCACCATGCCAATTATGGTAATTAGAGGGCAAGAAAGTGGCAACGGAGTGTTGAGGATGGGCAGACGAGGTGGCATTTGCGCAAGGAGAGCCGATGAAGACAACGAGGTTAATAAATTCAGAACTTGCAAGTTGACGGAAGTAGCTGAGACTGGAGGTAAGGTGAAGGAACCCTGTTCCCAATTCCAGAAAACGACAATGGCGGAGGGCGACAGGAAGGTAAGGTTTGAGAGGGAGGAGGAAGGTAGAACGACGAGGAGTCAGGGTAATCGGGGGATCCAGGAGGATGACAGAATGCAGGGAGCGGAGAAATATCAGAGGGTAATAGAGAATGAGTAAAGGATCAGGAGGAAAGTTTAGGTGGGGATGGAGGAAGAAGGAGTAAATGGAGAAGGCGAACCGAGACAAGGGCAAGTTGAGAACAGAGAGAGAGGGAGGTTCGAAGTTGGCCAAGGAAGCCAAAGAAATAAGCAGGAAAACCATCCCAGAAGGGGTAAACGCAGAGGCGGCAGGGGACGCGGCAGACCCAGGGATGCTAAGAGAACAGATAATGATGTGCAGGTCCCCATCCAGCAGAAAAGAGGTCGCCGAACAGTGGACCAGACGGCCAGGGAGGTAGAAAATGTGTACAACAGCGAAGTCAATGAAGATATAAGGAAAATTATAGAAAATATGGAAAAGAGTGTTCTGGAGGAGGCCTCCGATCCAAAGATGTATGACTGGTGTTCCCTCCTGCCAGACCCAGGTAATACCAGAGGCCGCCTCTCCCAGTATAAATAGGCATTGCATATATTCTGGTTTATGAAGTGCTTGCTCGCCAAGGCTATGGAGCAAATTGCAGAGGAAATGACGGAGATTGCGCAATGATACCCAAGCCTGAAAGGGGAAATGAGGAGTCTGCATTCCACGCTGCTGAATCAGGGTAGGCAACTGGAGGATATCAAAAGAAGCCTGAAACTGTTATCCAAGGCGCATTGTGTGGAAGAGGTGAAACTGGAGCTTGTGGATGACTGATGCGTTATGCTCTGTCTTTTTTTGAAATGTTTATGATCAATAGAAGTAGTTTAGACTCTGATACATATCATGTAATAGATGTAAAATAAGTTTATCATGTGTGCTGGCAGTTTGTTTTGGTTTCATTGTAATGGACCCATTCCAGAACTGTGAGGATGTCAAACTTGGTTTTTGGAGGTTTCCCCATCTAGTTTCCCCTCGAGGCGGATGGTGGATCCCTGTGTTTTTATATAGTTTAGTGAATTGTTAATAGAAAAGGTCTTACCTGAGTTTACAAAAAAAAAAAAATTATTTGTCAAGCACTGACAAGTACCAAAAATAAAATCCCCTCCACTATGGAATTATGTCCTATCACAGCTTGCTAAGCCAATCGGAAATTCGAAATAACATTTCTAGAAAATTAGAAAATTATTTTGAATTTACTGAAAATATGAATATTAAGCATTTTCTTGAAACTTTGCTTAAAATTGTAAAATCTCCCAAAATATTGGAAAGTCAACACACTTTGATGTGAGACGAATTTTATAGTCCCTAAGGATGTAGGGACTAATAATAGTACGTATGAGGTTAGTTTTTTACTCAAATGCATCATCTTTTTCCTCCTTTAATGGGCAAAGCCTAGCTTCTAACAACAATATATGAAAACCAAACAACATCCTTAGATGACAATGGCATTACCATAGCTAGATGCACTATTACGCGGAGTAATGAATGAATCCCAACAATCCTATTTTGGAAATGGAAGACTCTAATCCTTTATCTAGACCTGAACCAAAAGGGCCATAACTGAAAACATTTTTTTGTAGTTGGGATTTGGAAGGATTTATCTACCATGAACAAATTCAGACTGTAAACTATGTTCTACTAATTTTATGTATTCAACAGATAATCATCAATGGTCGCATCCTGGTTTCAACATAGAGCCCATCTTGTGTTTATTTGTTTTATCATCTCGAGTGCTCTGATGGGTGTCGTCGTTTATTTTTTGTGGCTTAGGGAGATCATCTGCATGTGACCAATCTCGAGATTGCACATGGAATTAGAGAGGCATTTTTTGGTCACCATGGAATTTAGTTTAGGACTGGGACCAGACGGTGTCACTTTTCCCTTCAGTATTAGGTGGAATAAAATCTCATCTTTTTTCGATGTTGGTGACTCATCAACCTTGGTTTCATTTTGAATACCCTTTGGACTAAGCTTGACGGATCAATTATTTTATTATTTCATGGCATTATTCCCCGATGAGTTGCTCCGGGGGTTTATTTCATGATCAAAATGTGGTAAAACATCTTTCTCCAACCAGGAGCCATCATCGACCATGGAATTTGTTGGAAAGGTAGAGGCAAAAAGGCACAAATTTCACACACACAATAACAAGAGTTGTGACTCTTCTATTAACCATACAAAACTTCATGATTACAATGAACCCGATGAAGGGTATTTAAACTTTTTCGACTGGCGAATCACCAAAAATAACTTAACATGCACTCACACACTAAATTTGGACTTCTCCAAATATAAACTGAACTCAACTTGACTCACACTTTACTCAATTAACTCACACTCTAAATCTGGATTGCACCTAATGCATCTTATCTCTTCATGCATCACTTGACTTCGATCTTGCTAGATCTTCATGTGGGAGTAATCACTATTTCCAACACTCCCCCTTAATTATGATCATATGAATCAACATAACTCAAACATGACTCAACTATGCCTGGTACACTTACACTAGGAATTGACTTAATCATCACTTAAACATGTTTGGTGCTCTAAGTCTCATTTAGGCTTATAATGACTTAAAACTTTGACAATTTTACATTTTATTTTTCGTTTCTTCCAAATTTTATATCATCGAAATTGCTACATTATTTGTTGTGTCTTGTTTTTGTAGGATCCATAATTATTCACTTGTTGATACTGCAAATTTTATTTGTCTTCTCTTGTATTTGTTCTGAATATGTCTTCCACGACTTTATTCTTCAACAATTATTTCACTCATGGACTGATGCCACAACTTTTCATCTTCAAATTGTTGCATTTTCTCTACTTCTTTTTTCATAATATTCCTGATCTTCTTTCTAGCATATTTCTTGATAGTAAAATATGATTTCTTCTTAAGTCCATTGTTGAGAAATTGTTTCAATGCTTTCATCTTTGTCTTCAAAAACATCCATCTATTTCTCTTCACTTTCATCATCATGTACTATTGCTTTTTCCCCGTACTTTGCACACTTAAGACCAATGTTATAAATATATTTATTATGCTTTGCAATGAGAAATTTATTTTCTTCATCTTCCTTGTCTTCCTCGTCTTGTTTTGTCATTGCATCATAATTTTGATTTTTTTCATAAACTTGTTGTCTTCCACTTGGCTTCCAAACACAATTGGTCTTTGCTCACCAAATAACAACATATAAAAAAGAGATATATGTTGCATCATGTGCAACAACTCATCACCAGTTAATAGTTTTGAATCAAAGTTAACATCAACATAATTTTCGTCCACTATATTATGGGATGTTTGAGCATGCATGTGCTCATTAATAATTTCAACTTCACAAAATTCATTAGATGCAGTTGGATTCACCAATTCACATCTCACTTTGCAGTCATCATCCACATGTGTTTCATCATTGTGGGATTCATCATCATCTGCACCATCCATGTTATAGTGGAGTCCTTGAGCATTTACATGCTCTTTCTCTACTTCACACACAGAGGCTTCAACTTCTCTCTCTGCAATCTTTGTTTCATCCATATGCATGCCTGCATAATGGGTTTCACTTTTATAGTATTCATGACCATCACCCACCTTTGAGTGGAATTCACCAAGATTTTTTGTTTTCCTAGAGTATTTCTCATCTACTCTCAGATCTATGGCTGACTCAACACACTATGACACATCTTGTTGTTGCATGTCACTCGCCCTTGCACTAAATTCTTCCTCTGGGATCTTCCATTCTTCCTTGGAAGTTGTAGCTTTTGCTACCTTACACAAAAACTTCTCATCCAATGCATATTTTATAAAATCCAATGCTAAAGCATCACATACTCTATCATATGGAACATTATAGTGGTGCTCAACTAGCTCTTTACCTTAAAGAAAGGTTAGCATTTTGATAACCCAAAAATCAAAATATTTACGAGTAAACATAGGAGGTGGTTACATATCAAAGCTACACCAATCAACCTCGATTTCTTCTTTGTCTTCTGCTAGACTACTCAATTCCTAAACTACGCCCTAAATCTCTTCAACCATGGCAATGATATCTGCTTCTTCTTTTCAATTCCTTTTCTTAATCTGCTTCAATCGTGCTTTAGGACCCATGAAAATTGTCTTTCTTGTGTCTTGTAGCTACTTAATTGATTGCATGAAGGTATCTTCCATATCGCTCCTAAAAAAAATAAAAAAATAAATAATGATGTTTAATATGCACCCCCGTAAGACACAATATTAAGAAAAGACGCCATCATACTTGACAAAACAAAAAACTTTGCAAAATAATACACCTTTCCATTTCCAATAAAAATTCCCAAAACAACCTCAAAAAAATTTCTTCGTTGAAATAAAACCCTTGACAATTTTATATGTAATTTTTTTAAATCTAATAAAAAATAAAATAATATCTTCGCACCTTTAAAAAACAACCCTCCTTACAAAGCACTTTTTTTTTTAAATATACCAAACAAAACTTTAATAGTTGCAAACCCTCAAAATAACTCTACAAACCCTTCCAATAACTTAGGAAACCCTTTAAATTCTCATATCTCTATATCCAAGCCTTTTTAATCTTTATAACATGCCATGCGTCGACACATTTTAATAAAACCCATAACATACGATGCTTGACTCATTTTAATTGAACACTTCAAACTTTCCGCGACCCTTTAAAATAAAACCTTTTGGACTAAACCTTAGCTGCGGCCTTTTAAAACTTTTCAAATAAAAAAATTCAAAACCTTTTTAAACTTGCTATCCTCGCGCTTTAAACGAAGACTTTCGAAATTTTCTATTAAAAAACCTTTTGACTTCTCACGGGCAGAGGATTGGGATTGGGATTGAAGGCCCACGAATTATTAGACGCGATAAATAGATTGTTCTCCAGCAATCTGCCGCTTGCAGCTACGGCCTGCTAAAGGCAGGAACGAGATTAGAGCAAAACTAGGAAATTAAATAAAGAATCAACCTGGTAAAGACTAAATAGTCATAAAATTCTTGTTTTACATATATTTTTTCAGAAAGAGAAAATCGTCGTCTGTTTTATATTATGTTTAAAACCGTATATATATATATAATTAACAGAACGTCATCATAGGACTGATAGTGTATCCAATATTTAACTGCACAGGAAATTACAAATTCACTACAATCTCAGCAACAGCCATATACTAAAATAGGCAACAGAGATTAGACTCTTTCAACAGCATCTGCCACTTCCTAAATATCTTTCAAATTCTCGTTATGGAAACAATAAAGCATTAAAACACATCTGATCTAGAATTTGTTCTTCATACAGCAAAATATATAGTGATCTTTTACTTGTCTTTTTATACAGGGCCCTGTACAAAACATTTACAAAAGTGATAAAAAAAATTAAGGTACTTATCTATGCTGATGCTCTGCTCCATTGTCAAGGACTTTAGAGCACTATCATGGTAGGTTAATGCTTCCTACTTCTGTCATTGTTGACCCCATTTTTACCTGGATATGGATACCTTTTTCTATGGTTAGTAATCATTTTTTTGACATTTCATCTGCATTCTTGTTGTATGCTTTGCTGATGTGTTCTATGGAAGATTGCTAAAGAGTGCTCCATGGGCTTTGTATGTGTTTCAGCTAGCCTTGTAGGGAATTTTGTTGTATATTATAGTTTTCCAAGATGTGATCAACCATACACCTGAAAACTCCATAATTTGTATTTGTGGGATATCCAAAAATTTGGTAATCCATAGTAATCCCCATAAAGCAATTGCTTCTTCTTTAATACTTGTTCCCTCTCCCACATTCCATTGAATCCAGTACTATTGTTCTTCCGTCACCTTTAGCCAAATTCCACAACCACATCTCCCTCCTTGTGATGCCCTATCAAAAAACCCAGCCGGGTATTTGATATCCTGTGACATCCCCTTGTCTTCCTTCTCTTTTTGCTTGATGCCAGTTCTCTGATTCGATTTGGTCCACTGTTCTATGTGCTCACAAATTAAAACCTCTCTCTATCTACTAGTTCCAAAAATCAGGTGGTTACAACCTTTCCATATCTCCTAGAAGACAACCAGTGTGAGCAATCACCAACTTGTGCATTGTGTACTCCACCATTTTAAGCATTCATCAATTGTATTAAAATGTATATATGGTATCTGCTTCTTAGTGGTGAAGTGCTTCCAGATGCTTACAGATCTTGGACAATGTAAGAATAAGTGACAATTATCCTCTCCTTCTTTCCTACACAGGAAACATATCCCAGGTCCATGATGTTTCCTCTTCTGTAAATTTTCCCATGTAATATTCTGATTCTGCCATGTTAACCATAGGAAAATGATAATCTTTATGGGAATACTAGTTTGCCAAAATTTATCAAACTAACAACATTATGCATCTTATAGCACCTTCATACACAATTTGAGATAGAAGTCTATAACTTCAATCTCTCCGGACTTCTTTTTTCCAGCTCAGGTGATGTGATCCCCTTTGTTGTCATAACATATACCTGCATCTTTTAATGATTTCACACGTTGGAACCAATTCAGTTCACATTGTCCTGTAAGGTTTAGTTGGATGGAGTCAAGCCATATGGGTGTATTACCACTCCACTCACTAATCATCTGGTTCAGAACAAATGTGCCCTTTCTATTCAGGTGGTTTATTAATTTTGTTGTACCAAGTTGAATATCACTGGATCCAATAATATTGTCTATACCCAAGATAATTCTATTTCCAGAACCAAACATCCATGAGATATTTTGAAATAAGATATTTTAACCATGTTGAAACTGTTCCATATCTTAGATCCACTTTTTTTCCCAGTTGCACCTTGTCTCATCCAATAGGTAAAATCCTTATTCTTCATGTACTTGGACCATTCCAATTTTCCCCATATGCCATTATTGTTGATTCCCTGCCACAATGATTTTAGAATCAACACCCAGGGAAAAGTTTTAAGATTTAGAATACCCCATCCGCCCAGCTTTTTAGGTCTAGTGATCCTCTCCAACTTGACCAGATGATATTTGTAGCTGCTTCATGCACCTGACCAAATATAGTTTGCCATAATGCGATTTAGTCATTTTTATTATCAGCTATGGGACATGGAACATATGAGCCCAATAGGCCCCCAGTTGCATAAGAACTGACTGTGTGAGGGTGATACGACCTCCCATTGATAAACATCTATGCTCCCACCCCTTAATCCTCGAGTGGAATCTATCCACTAGCCACATCCAATCAACATTTTTATAATTCCTTGGCTTTAGGTGGTATCCTTGATATTTCGTTCCATTTTCTAAATTTACTGCATTTACCCCAAAACACCTCTGGATATAGTTGATATCATTGTGGTTGCACGATCCATATAGGATGATAGATTTGTGTTCATTTTGAACAAGACTAGTTGCTCTTCCAAACTTCTTAAAAATTAATGACAGTGCATGCCACTTGAGTCTGTTTATCATACCCATCAACAAGATATCATCAACAAAGAAACTGTGGGAAATAGAAATATGGATGCTAATTTTTAGTGCTTCAAATTGACCTGTGTTCACAAATTTTTTAATTATCAAACTTAGGCCATCCATCGCCGGTATGAAGAGAAGGGGGGACATGGCACACCCCTGTCTAAGTCCCTTGCCCACAACAAAGAATCTTGATGGGTATCCATTAATTATCACAACATATCGAACTATTGTAACACATCCCATAATCCATTCTGCCATGTTTGTTCTTATGCCAACTTTATGAAGGACCAATCTTAGATAACCCCAATCTAAGTTGTCATATGCCTTTTTAAGGTCCACCTTCATTATTGTTGCATTCATCTTTTACATTTTATTATTATTATTAATTATAATAATTTAAAATAAAATTCTAAATGATTTTAAATAATGTTATAAATTAATGTTTTTAATTAAAGACAATAAATAAAAAATAAATGTATTTAGTTTTTATGGTTTTTTTTAATTTTAACAATATGGGATGTATATATAGTAAGTGTTTGATGTATATGTATTAAGTGTTTGATGTTTATTTTGAATTAATGTTTACCCACATTTATTAGTCATTTAATTATATGGTTATGCTAGTTATGATATAGTTAAAGGATACATGTCATTATTAAATTATTTATGGTTATACACATCTATAACTTACAACTTGTGTTCAACATTATAGGGGAAAAATATAATGTCATATAAATATTTATGTGCAAGGTGTTATAATCATGCAAATTGTTGCAACTCTTGCATCAACTTCACGATATTATGTGTGTTTCTAATTTGATGTAAGTGTATCGCCACAAAGTAGTTGTAGATGTCAAAAAACAAAATATATTTCAAGTACTTTGTAGTTATATTTACCAAATAATTTTCAATTGCCAAATTGTATACATGATAAATGAAAATTTAAGAAAGTTTTTGTACTAATATTATCGAATAAATTACCATTAACAAGAACCTATGTTGAATAATAATAAGTATGCTTAAAATGAAAGAATTAATGCAAATCAATTGAACTTGAAATGGAATGTCCAACTTGGCAAAATCAAATGCTTAATTTGGAATCAACATGGCTTGATGACCCTACTCCTAATGATCTAGCACCATCTAAGGATGGATTTCAATGAGATGCTTCCAAAATCAAACTATGGTAAAGCAAACTTTGTGTTAGGGATGATCCCAATACTAGTGGTGTGAATCCTCCCTCCTAGATGAGGTGGCTCAAGGTTGGGTGTCATTAAACATATCTTTAGGAATAGGATTCACTCTTAATGCAATATGCATGGCTGCTGCTTGATCTTCAGTAGAGCTAAGACCATTCATTAGAATTCATGAAAGTCAAAGTAATTGACATGGAGAACAATAATAAGATATTTTATTGATAATTTACAAAGAAAATTTAAGGGAACCTCCATATTATCACATGGAGGTTTACCGAATAGCATAAGCCACCTATATGTCCAATGGTAATTCCTTGGTTCAAATGTGCAGCAGCTCATGCAAAGACACTTTCACAGATTAGGGGGTTGGTTGGTTACATGTTTAATACACCATTGAACAAGTATCTCTTTTTATTAGATGCAAAATTTTCACATTTTCCTTGTTAATACTAGTTAACTAGTACTCTCTCATCTTATCCCTATATTTGTAGATTAGGGGGTTGGTTGGTTACATGTTTAATACACCATTGAACAAGCATCTCTTTTATTAGATGCAAAATTTTCCCCTTTTCCTTGTTAATATTAGTTGACTAGTACCCTATCATCCTATCCCTATATTTGCATATATTGCATAACTTGGTCATGGGCATGGCTAATGGAAGTAACAATTCTATAAAGTAAAGAGGGCAATGAAATACTAGACAACTCTCTAGTGTTCCTTGGCATAGGAGTCGAGTATCTAAATTAATATAAACATTGATTAACTTTAATGAATGGTTAGGACCAAAATTAACAAATTCATCATGAGGATTGAAAAGATGGAGTCTTGTTTAAATGACACAAAACAATCTATTTTTACAATGCATCACTTGTTCAACAATACAAGATAAGGACTAAAATACAAAAGAACAAATATAATACACATGAGAAAATATTAACCACATAACGCAAAAATGCAACCCACTTGGTAGCCAAATACACTAAAATTACATAGGTTACAAAGATTTTCCAAAATACTTCCCACAATATTACAATTTAATCGAGCTCAATAATCGAGAAAACCCATATCCAATGAAACCCCAGATGTTCAAAATTATAATTACATAATGCTACAAAAAGCATTGAAAAAAAAATATCTCACTAACTATATTATACCACAAAAATCATTACATACTTATCCTTATTAATCTTCTCGCTTAACAAAACATACATTATTTTTACTGCCACATTCTCACTTTAAAAAACATACACTATTTTTATTATTTTTACTTCTCCCCACTATCATACTTCAAAATTTTAAAATATTCACAAAGATTTAACTATATTTTCACCAATTTATTCTACTTTTTTATCAAAAAAATCCTCAAATATCTCAAATTACTATATCAACCATCAATCAAACAAAAAATAAAAATAAAAAATATATTACAACTTAACCCCAAAAAAAATAGCAGTAGTCTATAACGCGACTTTTTGAAAGCTTTTCTGGCGGATTTTTCCGGTCAAAATCCGGCAGCAAT
>APFE031100602.1:1195-24537 GCA_000404065.3 Pinus taeda
CATCATATTGAGAGCCATGCCATGGGTGTTGCCATCAAGTACAACATCTGTAACATATAATCATACCAGAAACATAATGCCAACACTAAACACTTCACTCTTTACAAGTTCTAACAGAGGTACAAATATTTTTAACTTCTGGACTTCTGATTCAAAAAGCTGAAAGGGGAAGGGGACTTGTCAGGACCTCTTGCCTGCTGGTGCTTTGAGGATGACTGGGTCAGCTATTGGTCTTTTCTGTCTAATGTTCTGTGACTCTGCTGGGACAGCAGCTTTTTGGGCAGGATTCTCCTTGAAATTGTTTGCTTTTGACCTCAGATTATATCTTTGTTGTTCATTAGTTTGTAGAACAGCCTCTCTGTCCCACCTTCGACTATTTTGGTCCTGCAGCAATGATTCTTCATAGGCAGCCAATGTCAAAAAGGAAACACTGCCTTTATCTTCCATGCAATGAATTTCATCCTCTTCTTCAAACCTCTCCTCCTCCATGACTACGTTTTGAAAAGGAGCCTGAACTTTCTGTTCTTCATTTTCTTCTTTACCCTTCTGAATGATTTTCAATTTTCCATTTGCTCTTCTAAATGGATTTGGATTTCTTGGAGCAAATGTGTTTGGAAGCCTTGCCTTCCTAGAGTTTTGTTCAACCTTTAGCTTAGATATTTCAGCAGTCAATGACTCTATCATTCTAGTCATTTTGTCTAACTTAGGTTCTGAAGATGAAGTAGAGGAAGAAGAAGGCTCACCCCTCTGCCTCCTTCTATCAGCATGACTTTTGAGCTTTTCTGCAGCAATGATATTCGACTCCACCTCTAAAGCTACAGCTCGCATATCAGCTAGAGTGGCACATCTTCTTTCTCTTAGGAGTAGGCAGAAATTAGATTCAAAAGCGTTGGCATAGGTAAGTTTGGTAGAGGTGGGGGTTGTCTTTACTTCGGCTGGTATCTTACTATACATACGATTGAATCTTTTACTAAAATCAGGCAAAGATTCCCCATTTTCCATCTTTAGGTTACCAAACTTAGTATGGTAATATAGCAAGTCCTTTTTATCTCCCCAATGCTTCAAAAATGCATCATCTAAGGCTTCAATATCAGCAATAGACCTAGGGGCCAATTCTCTGGACCACTTTCTAGCCTCTCCATCAAGGCTTGGACAAAAACTCTCATCCACACATCATCTTCACTGATATCCTGGTTATCAACATAACTATAAAAAGACTCAAGGTGTTCTTCAGCTATTACTCCCTCTGTACCAGTGAACTTAGGCATATACTTCTGGTATTCTCCTGCAGGCATGGCATTCAAAGGGATAGGCAAGACTAAGGGCCCATACCTAACAGCTATGATTCTTTCCATCTTTGTGGGTGCTTGCTAACCTGCCATGATTGGGGTAGGTAGAAGGATACTGGCAGATTGAATGGTGGGGAACAATGAAATGGATGACAGAGACAAGGGAATATGATGGACTGTATGGGAGACTTCCTTTGGACTGAGATCCAAAGGGGAACTAAATGTACAAGGAGCTTTATGAATCTCTTACGGTAGTTCTTCACTACCAATGTTAGGCTCTATATCTTCAAAATGTACATTCTCAGCTATAATCTTCTCCTGCAGAGACACATAAGATTCTTAGGCTTACTTGATCCTGATGCTCCTTTCTATGATGTTTTCTTCTGCTTAACAATCTTCTGAGGGTCAGGCACTGGGTCAGCTGGTGATTTCTGAGGATTTCTCCGGGTATGCCTCATGAACTGAGCCAGAACTGTAATGTGGAGCCGCCACTAGGTTGGTTCTCCAGTAGAGTCGCCAGATAGATGATTACAACCAGAAATGTGTCCAAACTTTGTCTATCATCAAAGCTGGAACTGTGTCATTCTCCCAGGGAAGCTAAGCTTCAATCTCCTCTCCCCGGAAATAGAGCCAATTAATGTTATCTCCCCAAGAAACTCTGCTAGATTGTAGCTCGGATATGCTCGGGACATTACTAATTCAACTTAATGTTGCAGATGGAAGAATGGAAGGAATGATGCTTGTTCAAGCCAGATAACCACTCCTACTTTGCTTGACTCCAGACATGTGTGAACACCCCCAAAATACAAGGCTTTAGACCACCAATTACTCACAGTTTTAAGGATTGGGTGAATATAGAGAATATTGACCACACCAGCAAATGCAGAGGACCCTGTGATGGCCAGCTACAACCAGTAAAGAGGTCTGCAAATCTAATTCCCCAATGTACAGACAAGATGACAGCTCTCTGGCATTAGGTGAAAAGAAACCTGAATAACACATTCACTGATACATACAAGACTTTAACACAAAGGTAGGATGACAGCTCCTCTAATGCTAAACATCAAGAGTTCAGGAAAATTGCATAACAGGCACAGCCTAGAACAGAATAGGAATGGAAAGTGAGCAATTAACAGCAAAATAAGCTTGTATTAGCTAAAAGACGAGACGCTGCAAGTATCAAAGCAGTTACAGTCTCCAGAAGTTGAACCTTACATCAAAACAACAACCATCAACCCTGATTACATCTTGTTTCTGGGTATATATAGAGTTTGAATACAAAGGCGCTCGGACATTCTAAGTATGGAGGGGTCATAATTGACCACCAACCACTTTAACTGCCTGGCAGAGCTTCTAAGTGCAATTTGCCTACTTTAATGAATAAATCTGATCTTCTCAGGTGCTCTGTTGTCCTTTCAGGTGGCTGGAGTGTCGTAAAGGATAAAATTCCATAACTGCTAAATGTATTTATCTGCTCGAGGTTCATCTTTTTCCTCCTCGGGTACACAGTGATTTGAATTCGGTGCTTGAAGAGGAAATGCACCAGGCACTGATAAACAGTCGTCTTCGTCCTTCAGGCGCACAGGATGATCAAGGCGAGAGGACTGCATGGCAGACATATGAGCAGGACAGAGGATGGATATCAGTGATTGGATCAAACGAATAAACGGTGGAGATCTCTCGACGGGAGGTATCTAGAGTAAAACAAACGTGAGCCGTTGGATCTCGGGTGGACAGATCCAACGGTGATCGGGCAAAGGAGATGTGCAGAGTCTAACGAGTGGGGATGGAGGACAGACGATAAGTGGTATTGCTCACACCGCCATTGGGGGTTGGGCAGTAATCGTACAATGACGTGCGATCCCACTCAACGCATGACGCGTGGCAGCGGGGAGCGGCAAAACAACTTTTGATCGCGAGTTAATTTGATGAACGCATGATGCGTGGTAGAGAGGAGTGGGCGAAACCATAATTTACGCCAACAGTCTCGAAGATTAACTCATATGACCATGCCCATGTGACTAGATTTTACCACCATATGACATTTTTTATGACCTGTTGATGCCTCGAAAATCGTTGCAACAACATTGGGGAAAACCACCCGGTCCGGACCTTAATGCAGCTCCTTTTTCGTTTGGTATGGTGGCTCCAAGTAGAGATAATGGGACCAGTTTCCCAATGATGAATAAAAAGGGGATGGATGAGTGATTGGTTTTCTAATAAAATGGTAATGGATGAATGATTTAATCTAAAAAGCAAAAATATAAATAACTATTCTATCCCGGGAAATTTCTATTTCTAAGTGCAAGGTTTGATAATCTCTATTCACAAATAAGCATATAGATGACTCTATTTGTTAAACAAAGACATTCATTCATATAATAATTGCTTTGTCCAAATAGTTGAACAAGGTGATTAATAAACATTGTTACACTTATCTTCTATATATTACTTATACATGTATGACTAAAAGAATAACATCCTTTAAACATCCAATAGTGAAAAATATAAAGAATGTTGTTGGAAACACATACATATATTCAATAATAGCAAGAGTAATCAAATAACAATTCACATAAAAGAATGAATTCAGATCATAGATTGTAGTATCATATGTGTTGTAAGTCATTCCCAATATCAATCGCAATTCAAATTCCTTCTTTTAACTCAGAGATACTTTCATATCAAGGCAATAGTGTACATCCACATAAAAGCTTCTTCCTTAAAATTTGGAACAATGGCCCAGTCTTTATAAAAAATATACCGGAAGTACAATAGTGCAACTTCCAGGTTTGAGTCTTATACAAAAACTGAGGACCCTTTCTAAATGCATGAAAGGGTCTATAAATACTTAATTAAACTAACTAACTACAAAAATAAAATGTTATTTAATTGGTACAACTGGATCTTGAATATCTTCTCCACAGCAAGTTTGTTGGTAGTCGGCAACATGATTCATCACTCTGGTTGTTTTCCCTTTGATCTGAGTTGGCAAATTGCAAGCATCGGTTCCAATTCTGGAGGGCGGCTGAGACGAGAACAAAGCTGAGCCGAGTATGTGGCGTCGTGTATATCGGGAATGATACAACCGATTGCATCTGTTAGACACTTGAGGGCGGCTGTCTGGCTGTATGGTTTTACTAGGAACAACCAATAGGTGTCCCAAGTTAAACTTTGAATACCTGCAATTAACCTTCCATTCTTTTCCAACTCCTGATTACATGCTTGCTCCAATGTCTTAGCCGATAGCAATTTACCTGGTGTACATTGTGAAATCATATTAGATAAATAGAGAGTGTTATTGATTAATACAATCAAGTTACTTGTGGATAATTTACATCTAGAAACTTCTCTCTCTGCCTTCATCAATTGGGACTGTCATTCCAAGAATATGATTTCCTTATGTGATTCTAGGATTTTGGGCAGATTTGCTACCTGTCCCTCACTGGTGTCTTTCCAAGTAAGAAAATTTGTCAAAGTCTCGTCGGCCTGCTCTAAATCCTGTCTAGCATCAACTGATTTATCGATTATCGATGCTGTTATATCACAAAGGGGCTCAACCTGAGAAATATTATGACACAACATTATTATCTGTGTCACCAACGCCTTATTAATATGTAGTGCCTCTGTCTCGAAATCGGCAGGTTGTGGAAGACTCTTGAACTTTTCTATTTGAAGTGATAGTTGAGCAATTTGCTCATCTTTCGTTTTCGCCATTAGTTCATTCATCGTCTTCAATTTTTCCAATGCTTCTGATAATTATTTATGCCTTTGAATCGCGCTTGAATCTACTCTCTGTTTTTCTTCAAGTAACTGCTTATTCAGTTGATTATTTAATTGTTGTTGTGTTGACAATTGCTGTTCTAATTGTTCAACTTTCTGTTGTGCCTCCGACAGCTGCGTTTGCAACAAAATAATTGTCTGGTCCTTTTCTTTAAGTAAATTACTCACTTTCGATGCCTTGTCCATGGTGGCCACCAAATAGGCTCTGGCATACTGGGAAAGCTTTGTTAGGTCATCGGAAGGATCAAACTCCTCTTTCCAAACTACATCGGTTGTCTCTGTTTGTTCTGGAAACAGGGAAGGTTGATCAAGCCTTCTCCTTTTCCGCTGTCGCTTTAATACGGCCCTGTGTTTTGGGCTATAAAAGACATCTAATGGAGGTATATCCTCCACCTGCAAAATGATTTGATATGAGGGATCCTTTGGAATTATTTCTAAGTTTGTACTAGGGGGTAGGTTGCTGGTTCCTTCACTTGGAACCTTTGTTGACGTTGTATCCTGTGTATCTGTTGCTTTGGGTGTATCGGCACCTTTTGGACCTTCCAAATTGCTTATGATGGAGTCAAATTGCTGCCACTCTTGGAGAAATTTTGGATCAATCTGGGTATCCACATTGACATTCTCGCTGCCCTTATCTTGCTCCTTTTTCTGCTCTTCCTCCTGTATTTTCTCCTGCTCTTTCCTCTGTACTTCCTCCTGCTCTTTCCTCTATACTTCCTCCTGCTCTTTCTCTTTATCTATCTCAAGAATCTTTGATGTAGCAGGGGTTTTGTCGATGAGTCGCTGTTCAGGCTCACTTGATTGTGTCGTCGGGACAGTAGCTAGTAAATCCAGAGGCAGAGTTTGCAACCTCTGCTCTCTGAGTTTATTGAATTCTACTAACCCTTCGTCGTTATATCTCATTTTAGCCAGTGTTTGGACCTGAAATAATGACTTCACCGAAGAAAATAAGTCATCAAAATCGTCTTCTTTATGATCAAACTTTGTGAGTTTTGCCTGTTCAAGTACATTATAGACGATTTTCCTTGGGTCAAATTGCCTATTAGGAATGGTGGCGAGATTTAGCATATTTATCTTTTCTACTTCTTTCTCTGCATGCTTATAGTCATGCAAAGTATAAACACCAAACCTTAGAGGAAAAGGAGGCCAAACCTGCTTCTTTGAAGTCCTCAGAGTCTTGGTTGCTCCTGCGGATGTAATCTGATAGGCTAACTCTCTAGCCAATAGCTTGTCGGGTATGTATAAGGGAAGGACATGAGGCCTGGCAAGGCTGCCGAAAACTCTTATATATGTGAATTTATCCTCTCCGAACCAGTTTCCTAGAGCGGTTAGGTCGATCTCTGCTTGTGAAGAAATCTTCGGAGCAGGCTTGTCAAAAATGGCATAGTAAATGGGCAACATAAAACCATTACAAACTTGATACAGGTGGTCCTTATAATGTGCTTTCCACAGCTTTTGGTGATAAATGTGAATCGGCATGGGGTCTTGTGGAGTCCATCTCCACCCCAGCACAAGAAATTCAGAGTTGAAACAAAGAGTATCTAAAATATAGGCACTAAAATAAAACGGAGGAATAGACCTATCGGTGACGCGAGTTTTATTTCTAAACTTAAGAATAGCAGTGGCTAACTTATCAGATAATATATTTCCCCAATCCACTATCTCACTATTGACTTCCGCTTCCATTAAAGGAACCATCTCAATTGAGAATTTTGAGGAATCATGTAATCCCCAAATCCTACACATCATCGCCCCAGCATAACAATAAGGAGAACATAATGAATCGACAGAGTACTTACCCGAGGATTCATGCTTGTGTCTTGCGGGGTTCTGTCTCCATTCCTGAATAGGTGTTGATTCAGTTTCATTCTCACTTCTGAACTTCTCCATAAATGCTTTGTTGTATTTCTTCTGTGGTTCAGGCAAGTGATACATTTTTCTCAAATCATTAGGTTGAAACGAGCCGAAGACTCTCCCGCCGACTATGAAAAATGTTCTATTCATAACAGGGATTTTCTCCACTGCCCACCGCACTACATCTGTATACGGAAGAATTTTCTCTCGAGCTGCTGTTCGGTGTAGATAGGAGTCGACTAAATCCTTTAGGGTAACCTCTGACTTTCTGGTTGAGTCTGCAATAGCTTGCACTGATACCGTTTCAGGCTCTTTAGCTTCAATTAGATTATAGATGCTTTGCCAGCTAGTGTTGCCAAGGCCAAGACAGGTAGTGTCTGAAATCAATCCTTTCTTACTTGGTCCTAGATCAGCGGTAGATTGTCTTGTTACTACGGGAGCTGAAGCTGCTGCAAATCTCTTGGATTTCTTCCCCATTTGGCTTGAATTTGTTACTTCGGCAGAGCTCTGCGCAGGAGATAAAATGAACGTAATACAGAGAATAGGTGGTGCGAGCCAAATATGAAAGAGTTATATCAATTAACAAATAATGAAGGATTGAAATAATACTGCCACAGATACAATCTCTGAGGAGATCTCGGCATAACTGCTCCATTAACTGGCCACTTTACCCTGTCAATCATTTAAATGTCCATCATATCGTTTATTCGCCGAATAATTCATTCAAACGTGGCTTTGATTTTTAGCGGATAATCATAAGTGAATCACTATCAGGAATGGGAAGGCTTTTAATAATAACAATCTAACATAATATACCCAAGCCTTTTCAATCTTTTTTGAAATTCGCGCTTAGCTTTATCGCAATCAGAATCAGAGAAATGCTTCAGTGGTAATATTTGTGTCATTGCAAAATCCCCGATCCCCGATGGCGATACAGCTTATTCGCATCGGGAGTTTTAAAAGGTGTCTTTAACGTGCGTGCGCTACAATCTCTGATTGCCGATAGTGATATCGCATCGGAGAAAAGTGAGAGTGCCTTTTGTTACACTTGCTTGCCTTTCCCGATATTCGATAGTTATTCACTTCTCGGATTGGGGTAAACCAATGGGTCTTTTTTGTTATGCATCCCTTGTTGTTGCAATATGCGATCTTGCGATCGCTTTATCGCAACAATAAAGAATTATATATTTATTTTATAAGACCGATTTATGTTTATTCAAAAGGTTTATAATGTATTGTTTCTTTCGAACCCTTTGAGGAAGGATGAGTTGATACCAATTTTATTTATAAATCTAAAAAGGGACCCATTTCATATTATAGTTAAAGATAAAATTTTATGAAATGGGGGGTTGTTGTACAGCACAACGTGACCCAAGGGCTCAACTCTCAGTTCAATGTGACCACGCCAATATGACCGATTTTTACCACCATATGACCTCCATCATGACCCAAGGGCTTAACTCTTTGTTCAATGTGACCACTACCAGGAGACTATTGAAGAATGTAGCTAGTGTCGATCTTCATAATTGTATTTAATGAAAAACAAGAAAAATCAATTTTATTGTAAAATAAATTGACTTATTAAAGCAAGGGTTTCATGCTTAATAGGTCAAAGCCTTCATTGTGAGATTCTAGGGTTTATGTCAAGAGTCCTCGTCCTCATCCTTATGTAATAGACCATTCATGGGCTTCTTGAGTCAATAAAGAAATTTTTTTGTATAAAATAGCTCATTTAGGCCTCCTCCACCAAATCGGCCTCAAAGAAGGAAAAATTGGCCTCATCAAGGGAATTTGACCTCACATAACCACTATAAAAGGGTAGCAACTAGACTCATTTAAAGCACATCCACAAGAAGTTTGATCTGCAGTAGTTGGAGGCAGAAAAAGGGTGTGAAATTCAAGGAAGAGGAAGAAAACCCTCACAAAGGAGAAAGAAGTATTTTTCAAGAAAAAATAATTCGAAAATTTTCTCTCTCTTTGTATCACACGTGCAAAGAAGTTGTAGTTGCAGGAGGGTCGAATTCTTGAGTAGCTAGGCTGAAATTCTAGAGTAGTTGGGCCAAAATTATGCAGTGTTGTTGGGTTGTAGTTGTTGGACAAGAAGAGACTACTGAAGTTTGTTGAATCATATTGGAAGACTGACTTGGTGGAGGAGGAAGGTCTTTTGGTTAGGTTTAGGGTCTTTGTTTATCTCAATTTGATTAGTGGAAGAGTTTGATTGGGTTTTCCCCTATAAAGGGGTTTCAGCCTTGGCTGGGTGCCTACATCTGGTGTCTTTGATATTGATGTTTTGATTTGATGATTTCTTGATGAAACTACGATAAAAGAATAACATAAAGAGAAGATAATAAAATTACAAGAATATCACAAGTAATTATCAACACAACAAAATATTTATGCCTTTCTAGTTTTCTAACATTGTATCAAAGCTAAGGTGAAGAAGGAAGGAAAAGGGTAGCTTTAAGTTCTATTGAAATAATGATTAAGGAGGAAGAACAAGCTATTAGGATCCTCCAACTACAAGTCATGGAAGAAGTGGATAAACCTTATTCTTTCTAAGCATAAAGTTTTGGATCTTGTTCAAGGAAAAGTTAAGAAACCTACAGATGATGCAGGAAAGGATAAATTAAAGGAAATCGACATCTTGGAGATGAATCTAATAGTAGATGGAGTGAAGTAAAATCTAATCCCATACAAATCCAGTATAGACTTTGCACAAGAAAATGTATGAAGCCCTCTCCAAGTTGTTTACCATTAAGAACATTGGTCAGATAACTAGCCTCAAGAATGAACTAAGGACGATGAAGATGGAAAAAGGTGATATTGTTAAGCCCCTATAATACTAGTGATTCCCCCATTACTATCATCATTGTATCCCTTATTGTTATTATTGTGCCCCTATTGTCCGCACATTGTTATTAGTATGCCCCATAGAAACCCACTATTGTTATTTTTGTGCCCTTATGTTATTACTATTATGTCGGCTTGATTATATTGTGACCCCTTAGACTCCTATATATAGAAGGGAGGTTTAGTCATTTGTATCATCCAAGAATTGTTCATTTGTGTAATGTAAAGGAGTTTTCCCCCTCGAAGAGGCTGAATTCTAAGGCGTTGATCTATCTTTTATATCTTTTTGTGAGCTGGTTTCCTAACAGATATTGTCTCATCATATTTTGTAATGATCTTTAGAATAAGAGATGAAATCTAAGCGATTGATGAAATTTTACTTTAGAAAGAACCCGTGGTTGCTACACCTCTAGGTCTACCAAAATCTTGGAGCTCTTTAATATCAGGAATTAGAAGTTGGAAAGACACACCTACCTTTGAATAGATGTGGAATACATGCAGTTAAGAAGAAGTCCACAACTCATTAGTAAATAACAAGAAGGAGGATGAAGAAGACAACAATTCAAATGCCTACTATGCTCATCACAAGAAGAAGGGGGTATACAAGAAGTTCAAAGGACCAAAGAAGAAGATTGATCTATCAAAGATTGAATGTCGGAATTGTCATAAGATGGGACACTACAGAAGCCAATGTCCTGAAAATACAAGAAATAAGAAAAGAGAAAGAGAACACAAAAATGTGGTCGATGAAGCTCCACTTAAGAAGAACAAGACTGCAGAATATGAAATAAAAGACTTATACTATTAAGTCTTCTCTCACATATCCTTCTAAATCTACTATTCTAAGTTTTGTAATGTTTTATGTTTTGATTTTTAGGATTCATAGATCTAATATGTCTTGTTAGAAATTCTTGAAGTTGTGTTGATAAGTTGTAGGTATCCCTTGAGCCCCAAGGGATAACTCAGTTGGTCAAGTTCTTGTTTCTAAGTACCTCGCTTATAAGGTGGTCACATGGTCAAATCTCCTCGACGCCCTTGGGGTTAGGCCTTGCTAGTTTGGCCGGAGGGTAGATCCCTTCGGGTTGATATACCTGGATTTTTCAGTGGATGTAGCGATGACTCAGTGTCTGTGAACCACATTATAATAAATAAATTAATTAATTAAAGTATATATTATATATATATAATATATATATATAATATATATATATATAATATATATATATATATATATATATATATATATATATATATTATATATATATATATATATATATATATATATATATATATATATATATTATATATATATATATATAAATAAATATAAAGAAAATTGTAGGCATCCCTTATAAAGATTAGGTTAAGTGGGAGCCTTCACCATTTTACCAAAAGATAAGTATATTTTTCTTTGTTTTATCTTTCAGGTTTGGTTTCCTCCTCACACTGAGATTTCTTTGTATTGTATACTAATAACCTTTTCTTTATATTTTCCTTGGTTTGGAGAGCTTGCAGAATACACAAAGGTTATGGAGGAGACTTCAAAGGAAAGACTTGAATCATGGAACTTAGATCTGTTGCAAAGGAAACCCTTCAAGAATTGATGTCCTATAAGGTTTGTTAGAGAAAAACTCAAGGTATGTCTTAGACTACAAGTTTTGTCATAAGGTTCTCTTCATAGAAAAGGCATGATCATTCGCTTTTGAAATGTTCTTTATATTGCTGACATCTTTAAGGTTTTGAATCATAAAGATTTTTGTTAGGGTAATTAATCATTAGATAGAATCTACCCTTGTTATGCTAACTCTTTTCATTTGTTTATGAGACACTAACCTTTATGGTTCATTGTAAAACCCTAGCCTCTTGATGCTAACGATATGTAGATGTTAATTATGAAACCCTAGTCTTCTTGGGGTTTGTCGATAAAGTCTAAAATATATGATGAAATCCTATTCTTTTAAAATTTTAGGGTTTTGATAATATCATGGTAAAAACCCTAATTCTTTAGGGTTTGTTATTAATGTCTAGGTTATATAATGAAATCCTAGATCTTTAGGTTTAGTGAACTAGGGTTTATTAACAAAACCCTTGCAATAGTTGAAGTAAGGTCTTAGGAATGGAACCCTAGGTATATATTCTTCTATATGATCGAAACCTTCGCCTGGTCAAAAAAATTATCTAATTTTGGAATTTAATGTTTGCATATAGGGTTTACAACATAGAAATAAAATGATATAAGGAATGAAACCCTAGAAATGAAATGTTGGTATGCTAACCTAATTGTTGATATTCATTTTTTTGAAATATAGGGTTTGTAATCAAACAATAATAGAGATTGATATTCTAGGGCATGATAATGAAACCCTAGAAGTATATTGTTTTTTGGTCATTAATATGGTTTAGTTTTGATAAAATCTAAGGTTTACAACAAACCCTAGTAGAGTTTGACATGTATATCTAAGAGCATATTGTTGAAACCATAAAACTGTGATTAGATTGATATCTTGATGGAACTATTGAGGATTTATGTCTTGAATATGGACTCTAGGGTTCAATGTGATAAAACCCTAGAAAGTTGTTGAAGTCTAGTATATAAAAGATGTGACCCTTGTTAATGATGAACCTAACTAGGTTTAGGTGTTCGACATCTAAAGCTTGAACGTTTTGATTCTTCCATCGTAATGACATGATTATGATATAGTTAACTTCATGCTTCTATTTGTATTTGGTCATACTTATTATTAGATTTTTGCAAGTACATAATCTTAAATATGTTGTTCGTAACTGAAGATGATAATAATGATGAGCATGATGAAGGAAGCTATAAGAATCGTGATGGTCAAGGTGACCTTGATGACATGAGAAAAAATAAAGTACACTTAATGTTGTTGTTCTCCCTAAGTTGAGAGGGAGCTTGGATAGAATAAAGGTACATGTCCCCAGTTGAGAGGAAGGGCATATTGTGACAATTTGTTGATTGGCAAAAATTTCCTCCGTCAATATCAAGGGAGACCACCCGGTTGGGAACTTAAAGCAACTCCTTATCCATTGAATCTGGTGGTTCCGACTAGTTAGCGTCCAGTTACCCTTAAACATAAATCTAATCTAATATAAAAATAATATAACCTAAACTAATAATTAATCTAGTTGCACCTATATTACATCATGTTGCATTTTCTTTGCATCGATCTTTAAGATGTGGGTTAAAGAAGTAAATTGACACAAAGGTTTGAAATTAAAAAGGCTGATCAAACTGTGACTAAATGATTTATCTTCCTCTTTAAGAGAGGACATGATGCAAACTAAGATGTAAATGCATAGCTAATCTAAAACATGAAAAACCTATCGCGAACTAGAATGAGATAGCCCTCTCCCAATCCGAGAGAAAATTAAATAAAACAAGGGGAAGGACTAGTTTATGAATGAATCTAGAATTAATATTTGATTATGAATTCCAAAATAGTTTGTAAGCTCATAAAAGGTCAAAACAACTATGTAAATGAATCTACTTTAATAAATAATTATTAAGATAAGTCCACCTACAAGCCTGAATGCATATTAAACATAATTCGTTATAAAATTTGTATTAATCAAGAGAAATAGTTCATTTCAATTATTACACATAAAAGAAAAATACACCTATAAATGAATAATAAATAGTTATCGTTCACCACAAGATAATTCAATGAATTAAGTATGATTTCGATCTCATTCTGCCTCTTGGAGATAGCTCCTACGAGACTTCAACAACATATCACAATATGACTCAACAATAGATTTAGAGATCAAAGAAACATACTACTTAGGATGTAGATCAAAATCAATTATAATACTTTGACAAAAATATGAAAATTCATCATTTCGAAAATAGTACACAAGAATGGAAAATTATTAAACAATGCCAAAGCTTATTACAAGATATGCAGTCCTGGAGTAGCTTAGACCCATAATCACATTGCTTGCAATAGTGCTAAGCAATGAGAACAGAGCCAGTAACCCTTTGTTTTCTATCAGAATCGGCCTTTCTGGTACATAACAGTAGTGTTATTGCACAAATAGAACAACTATAGAGAATCCCCCTTGAGTGGATCGCGACCTCCTCCTTTACATCGAATTCAGGGGTATTTATACAATATTTACAGAGCTAACAGTCTCCCCCGATTCTCTCAACAACAGGGTAATACAAATAAATGAATGGGATCATTTTTCTGCAGTTGGAACTTTATGGAAGAATATAGATTACCATAGATAAATATTGTTAAGAAGATTCCCCAGTTTGGTTAGCGCTCTGGTAAGATTGTACATCTTCCTTCGCAATGATAGGTGGAATTCACAGGGATGGTGACCTTTTAGTAACAACTTCAACCACCCCTTTTCATTTTAAGTTCCCTTTGTGCCACCTAGAGGAGTTTCTTTGACTAGATTTGTTTCCTCTTTGGTCCTGGAAGCCTCTCTGTCAAACAGAAAACGGAGTTAATGGTAAATAGTTGACCTTTTTTATTAAAATAGCGAAAACATAGATTAAACTATAAAACTGTGTTAAACTATACTATGACAAAGACCTTTTTAAATTAATTAAGTGGCTTTTATTTATACGTGGGAGGAATTGAGTGGTATCGGAGGTAAGCTCATCTAACATTTACAATGAGACAAAACGAAAAATTTGCGATATTGGGCAGCTCTGATATGCAGCGGGTCCAATATCACATTCAACTCCCTTTAATAGTTTTATTGGGTCCAATATATCAGAGATTTGATATCGGGGGTTGAAAAGAGTGAGAGCTAATAGGAAGTTTCGATATGGATAGGAGGGGTTTATTGGAGAGTCAGAGGATTGGGAATATCAAAGATCAGAGATATGAGGATATTGGAGGATTGGGAATATCAGAGATCGGAGATATGCGGGTATCGGAGTATTGATGATCACAATCATCGGAATATCGGTGAGGAACCATATGAGAGTATCGTCGAATGATGTTATCGAAGTTTTTTAAATGTGTCTCAAAAGGAAATCCTCGATGTGCATTACCTCTGATATGCAGGAGCGGAGGTAATGACGTGGAATGTGGGTCCTTTAGTCCGACAATTGATTATCATATGTTTTATGGCCTAGCCACTTTATAATATACGTTTATTGAAAAGAGACACATTAATATGATGGATCATACTTTGGGTATTGGAGATTTCCAAAAGGATTCTTCTGATATCAAAGTCTCAATGCCCAAAATCTCCAATATATATTTAATCAATATTCCACATTGTTTGATGATTAAGGCTTAAAGGCTATGCACATCTTGGTCTCGGGGGCTATTTTATTCATTAATCTAATTAATTAAGATGTTTAAAACAAAAAATTATTTACAAAGTTTATTAACAAACAAGCTTAATCAAACTTAGGAAAATTATAAAAATAAAACAAGTGTAAATAAAAAGAAAATTAGACTTGAAATGAAGCAATCACACTCAAATTCTACATGCAATGCCAAAAGGGTCCCCATGTCTATTATGATAGAATAAAATGGGGGTGTTGTGTTTTCACTACAACACAGTCATAAGTACCTTGAAGAAAGAATGAAACCGAAGAATGAAAGAAAGTATTACAAATGGATTTGCAAACAAAAGATTTGAGAAGTAATAAGGTTGTATTTGGTGCTACCGAAAAAAATGAAAGAAGAAATATTTTGACAAGTTGTATTTGGATAGCTCGATGATGATATAAGTAGCATCAGAATGATTGAGGACCTCGAAGGTTTGCATTTTGTTGTATATATACTTGAAGGTTTATTACTAATTGAGGTTGTGATTATGCAGGATCTCTTTGTAAAAAAAGAAGAAGTTTGAAGCATGCTTGGAGTGGTGGATACATATCTAGTTTAGTTGATAAGGAGATATGAAATATCTTGTGGCAACAAGATGATTGGGAGGACAACTGGTCAACCTATGTGCTGACGTCTAGATCCCGAAGTAGGGAGGGTGGCGTTGGTCTTGGAGCTCCGACCTCGGATACTCACCTATATCCCTAGGTTGGTGTTAGAGAATAAAAGCCTAATAGTACCTAGAGTGGCTAAAGCTTAAGTACACCTTAGTGCCACCCGATTAGAGTACCCTTGTAATAGCCCCTGGTTAAAAGTTCATGTAATAAAATTGAATAAAGGAAAAATAAGACCACGATTAAGGGACACATATTCCAAGATGAATGTTGGGCAAAGATATCCTAGTGGGAATAACCGTATGTGTTTATGACTAAAGGAAATCGGCAAAGGCATTAAAAAGGGAAAAAGGCATTTTTGACACATTTATTTATGAAAATAAAGGAAAAGAGGAGAGAAGGGAGGTGAAAGGTCGCAGGTTGCATGTGAGGAGGAAATTGAAGAAAAATAATGGAAAATGAAGAAAATAGAGGCCCCGTTGATAAAAAGGCTTCTGAGGATCAGTTTGTAAGCTTTTGTCAATTCAGTGTTGGAGCTCTCTCATTGTTCTCTATGTGTCTCTTATCTCTCTCTCTCACTCTTGGACACTTAGATTTTCTTGGAGCACTATAGCCTCAGAGAAAGGAAGAAAAAGTAAGCAAAGGAAAGGAAGGATCAAGCAAGGAAGAGCATGATCAAGTAGCTTCAATTGGAATACTTACAGGTAACATATTGCATGTGTGATTTCCTATATGGTTTTCACATGCATGGCTTTACATGTCAGTATATGGTTCTCTTGTTGTCGGTGGCATGGTTTTTTTGGGTTATGACAGTGGTTTTCATCCTAGCCTTACCTTTTCCAGATAACCATGGTGTGATGGGATTGTTTTCTCAGTTTTGAGCTTTGGAATTGCCAGATGGTTTTAGAATTCAGGGTGGAGGTGGTCTTGGGAAAATCCCAAAGGCCTAGGAATCCCTTGACCATTTTTGGCAAGATACATGGTAAAGCTTGAGGGTGGAGTCTTAGTTTAGGACCTAGTGATCTGGTGTGGATTCCAGTAAAGCCTGAGACACTGGTGTGTCGGTTTAGGTCCTAGTGATCTAGTGTGCATTACGGTAAATCCAGAGAGACAAGGAGATGGGAAATTCCTCAAGGATAGTGATGGAGTCCGAAGGCATTCCTAGCTCAGTTTGGTTTTGTGATCTCAGCGTCGGTTTTGGTGAGATCACAGTTTGGTGAGGGTGGAGGTGGTTTAACCTCTAAATTCCCTTGGTTGTTTTCTGGATTGGTTTATCCATGAGATCCCACATTCATGCTTGGAATATGGTACGGGGGTGACTGAATGAAAGGAAAATTTGGTTTAGTCATGTCTACGATCAAGTGGTACCTGGAAGTCTCGAACCTGGTCAGAAGCTAAGTTCTCTTGCTTTTGTACTTATTAATATGTGGCTTTAATGATTGTTATCTCATTGCCAATTACATGGTTTAATGTTGGTTATAATAATGGTTAGATGATTGGTTATTGTCATGGTTATTTCATGTATTTACTTGTAACTGAAAGGATAATGTATGCAAGACCTAATTGATGTCAAAACAATCAAGGGAAGAGGATGGTGATCCTTCTTGTCAAGATACATATGAGTTATCAACCATTTATGCTTTCTCTTGTATTCATTTCCTAAATTCCATTGATGCCAAGTGTTTGAAAAAATGTCAGTCCCGGTTAGGGATGGTCAGGCCTAGTCCTAGAGTTAGTTTTGATTTGTAAGACGTGTTATTATGTAAACCATGGATTCTAAAAGTGTCATTGAGTTTTGGGCAGTGACCTAGGGTTTGGGCCTGAAAAAGTGGCTCAAATCCTGAGGATGCAGGCACAGTACTGGGCAGAAAATTCCCTGGACGATGGCACACCCATGTTGTGCATGCGTCCAAAGGTCCTCAGATGCACTCTTACCCATATCAAGGGAGCGACCAGGGGTTTTAGAGGTCTAAAAGTTTAGTGGGAAACAGGGGCTAGTCAAGGGAATGACTGGGATGCATTCTTGGAATCTCCTGTAGCAGGTGTAGAAGGTGTGGTATGGTGTGTTTCCATCGATTCCACTTCCTTAAGGTTAGTACGAAGGTTGAATCATATCATGGTAACTTCTCATCACATGGTTGCCCCAATTGGATGGTTACTTGGGTAGGTGTGGGAGGAGGGCATTACATAGTGGTATCATAGCATGGTTCACCCTTCAAACTGGATGGGTTGTGTGTTGGTCATGCACTCATGTCGGTTGCACATGTGTCAATCCTCCTTGAATGCTTATGGCATATGCATGGTGTCGGTCATGATTGTAGTGATGTCTCCATGTGGAAGAGGATGTTGTTGTTGTGAAGTGTGTCGTCATGAGTGTATGATTGGTTACATGTTGTTTACACGTGTCAGAGTTTATGTGTTGTCAAATGTATAGTGATATGGTTGGTGTTGTCATGCATGAGTTCATGGTATGTGTAGATGACATGGTCATGCGTTGATGAATGGACTCTAGTTAGAAATATGGATATATCGTTACATATTATGTCTTATATTTCTATATGATATCGTGATTATGCTATACATGTATTACGTTGATTTGTTGATCTTGCAAACAAGGTATCCCCCCCGAATTATGCTAAGGTACATTGGTTTATTATGATTTTGTTTAGCTAACATGATATACCTTGCAGGAAGAATATTAAAGATGACTAGCAAGATGGTAGACTACAGTTCCTGAGACTCTCCCTATGGATCAGATGAGCAGCGTGGTGTTGGGAACTCTAATAATTTGGAAGAGACACTAAGAAGATTGAATAATGAAATAAGGATTTGTAAGGCAGATAATGACATAATCATATAGGCACATGAGAAACAAACAAAGGTAAATGCAGTGATACTTCAGAGTTTGTCAAAATTGCAGTGACACAGACCACTTTGGATCAACCATGAGTAGGAGAACAGAACTAATGGGGTATATGGTAGCAGGTCTCATGGTGAGTACAGGCTAGATGGAGAGGACATGATCATAGATGGCAGGTCCTTGGATACTTCGCATAGGAGGGGTGATAGACACAAGTACTACTCTAGTTCTAATTCGGATAGGCATTATGATCGTCATCATTATCATCCTTACAGGAGGAGTGATAAGGGGTGTTTTCCATATGAGTTTAAGAAATCAAAGCTACCTACATTCAATGGAGAGATGAAGAAATCACAGGATGCAAAGGCATGGTTGCTTAGTATGAGGAAGTTCTTCAGATTGCATGATTATTCAAAAAACATGAAAGCAAAGATATCCACTTTCAGTCTCAAAGGTAAAGAAAATATTTGGTGGGAAGAAGTAAATAATGTTAGAGGTATTCATGATGATGACTTGACTTGGAACGAGTTTGAGAGGCTCTTCAAGAAGAAGTACTTGTTGAAAAGGTATTATGATCATAGAGCTAAGGATTTTTATGAGTTGTACATGGATTCCATGAAAAATGATAAGTATACCAGCAAGTTCTTGAAGCTATTGAGATATGTGCCCTACCTCAAGGAGGAGAAGGCTAAGGTTCATAGATTCATCAGTGGACTTCCAGTAGCATACATAGACCAAATTGAGTTCAATGAGCCTAGATCATTGGAGGAGGCCATCCAAAAACTGAAACATTGTTATGAGCAGTCGAAGCCCAAAGTTGAGCATAAGCGAGACTTGAAAGGAAATGAGAAAGTTAAAGGAAAATGACCACCAAAGTGAGGAAGACCTTAATATGCAAGTGAGAAAGAAAATGTAGTCCCTTACAAGAAGTTCAATACAGTTGAGAAGGGACATGGAGAGAAACAAACTAGAGGTGATGATAGAGCATCGTTGCAGTGTTGGATATAGGGCAAGGATCATCATAAGAGGCATTGTCCGTAGCATTAGGGTGGTAGACCCCAGATCTATAGTGCTCAGGAGGCATGTATAGTTGGTGATTTTTTTCATAGCATTCCTTGGATCTATGCAGTTGTGGACAATAGGTAGGTTGATCATCATGCATCTATCATTGAGATGGACGACAAGCTTTGTGATCAAGTTGTTTCTATTTTGATTGATCCTCGATCTAATTATAGTTATACTAATCCTGACATGGTGGATAAGTATGGTTGGAGAAAAGAAGTGCATGCAAAATCATGGTTGGTACAGTTGGCTATAAGTACAAAGAAGAGAGTTCACCATTAGGTAAGAGCTTGTGCATTTGAGTTAAATGGCATGCCTACAACAACACATTTGAATGTACTACCATTGGGATTGTATAATATGATTTTGGGTATGGATTGGTTGTACCTTCACAGGACCAAAGTGGATTTCTTTGACAAGGCCATTGAGTGTGTGGATGATAGTGGGGAAAGAGAATTTTGCAGGGAAAGAAGAAGCCTACATCAGTGAGGATGGTTACCACTATGCAGGCTAAGCATAGTTGCAGAAAAGGTTGTGTGATGTTTCCAGTGCATATATCTAGTGACAAGGGTAAAAATGTTGAGGATGCATAAATCTTCAAGAGGTACTTATATTGCAACAGCATCAGGATGTGTTCACAACAGAGATTTCAGAGTTACCTCCTAACAGGGAAGTAGATTTCTCTATTAAGTTGGTGCCATGAGCAGCTTGAACATTGAAGGCACGCTACAGGATGAGCACTCCAAAGCTAGTAGAGTTGAAATTGAAATTAAAGGAGATGCTTGACAAGAGGTACATTAGGCCAAGTGTTTCGCCTTGGAGTGCACCAGCGTTGTTCATAAAGAAGAAAGATGGTACTCTCATATTGTGCATTAATTATAGGCAACTTAACAAGGTAACAATCGAGAACAGGTACCCATTGTCGAGGATTGATGATTTGTTTGATCAGTTGAAGGGAGCAGGAGTATTCTCTAAGATATAATTGAGATCAAGATACCATCAGGTATGCATCAAGGAAGAGGATATCTATAATATTGTGTTCAGGACCAGGTATGGGCATTATGAGCTTGTTGTAGTTCCATTCGGTTTGACTAATGCCCTAGCTACATTTATGTGTTTGATGAACAGTGTGTTGCATACTTATTTGGACAAGTTTTTTATTGTATTCATTGGTGACATCTTGATATACTCCAAGAATGAAGAAGAGCTTGTCGAGCATTTACCAGCAATATTGTGTCAGGTATGGAGCCTGATTATCTTCTGTATTCAAAGGTATCACTGCATTGGACCGTAGCACCCCTGAAGATAAAAATAGATGTAAAATTGCCTTGTAAAATGTTGTAATTTCGTAGTCAATTTGGGTCGTTCATTAGGCGAAGATCTTATGGTAGAAGTTCTGTTTAATTTATGGTTCTTTTCCCTAGAAGGAAACCCCTCGCTATATATGAGGGAATTGTATTGTGTCTATGAAGATCTATAATCTAAGTGAGAAGAGAGAGGAGATTGAGCGAGAGGGAAGAGGGAATTAAAATGAATATTCTGTAGGTTGTATCTCTTCAGTTTGTTGGATAATATAAAAGGAACGACTGGTTGTTTCTCTGTGGATGTAGCCCAATCTGGATGAACCACGTATATCTGTGTCTCTCTTGTTTTATGTGTTCTCTGTGTTTTTATTTCTGCAATGAATTATGTGTTCCATTACTCTGTAATATATAATTTTCTAACAACTGGTATTGGAGCCGAAGGTCTATTTGGCTGATAAACTTGCAGGAGAGAAGGGTTCCTGGTTTGAGTGGGAGCAATGGCAGAAGATGGTAGGCTTTGGGTCGAAAAATTTAACGGCCAAAACTACCAACTATGGAAGATGTAGATGGAAGATTATTTGTACCAGAAAGATCTGTACCAACCATTGAGCGAAAAGGCAAAGAAGCCAACGAGTATGACAGACACAGAATGGGATATTCTCGATAGAAAAGAACTTGGAACAATACGGTTGTGCCTAGCAGTGTCAGTAGCGTTTAATATTTCAAAGGAAATGACAATAGAGGGTTTAATATCAACATTGGCCAAACTATATGAAAAACCCTCGGCCTCTAATAAGGTATTGCTTATGAATCATTTATTTAATATGAAGATGTCAAAAGGTGGATCTGTTGTTGATCATTTAAATGAATTTAATACAATTACCAGTCAGTTAAGTTCTGTAGGGGTAACTTTTGATGATGAAGTTAGGGCTCTGTTATTTTTGTTCTCATTGCCAGAAAGTTGGAATGGTTTAGTTATGGCCATTAGTAACTATGTCCCTGGATCTAGTACTTTAAAGTTTGATGATGTTGTCAGTGCAATCCTTAGTGAGGAAATGTGACAAAAAAGCTCCAGTGAGACATCAAGTAATTCTTTAACTGTAGAGACTAGGGGAAGAAAAATGGAAAGAGGAAAGAGCCCAGGATATCACAATATGTCAAGAAAAGGCAGATCCAAGTCCAGATCAAGGACAGTGTGCTAGAAATGTGGGAAGAAAGGACACCTGAAGAAAGACTACAAGTCTCAGAAGGGAAAAGAAGGAGATGCGCAACAAGAAAACAATCATGAAGTGAATGTGACAATTGATGTGTTGCAAGATGCTTTGGTTCTTTCTTTAGAAAATATTATCGATGCCTAGGTGGTAGATTCAGGGGGCCTCATTCCATGGTACACCTGATAGGAAACATTTTCATGATTATGTTCAAGGAGATTTTTGACAGGTTCGATTGGGTGATGATAAACCCTGTAAAATCATTGGAATGGGTACATTTTTCATAAAATAGCAGAATGGAAATCAATGGCTATTGAAGGAGGTAAGGCATGTTCCAAATCAAAAGAAAAGTCTTATTTCAATAGGGCAGTTGGGAGGTGAAGGTTGTGTAACTACTTTCACAGATAAAACCTGGAAGGTCACTAAAGGAGCCCTAGTAATAGCAAAACAGAAAAGGTTGGTACATTGTATTTATGCAATGGTATTTCTAATTTTGTTAATGCTTTAACCTCTACAGGAGCAGATACGGCATTGTAGCATAATAGGCTTGGGAACATGAGTGAGAAGGGGATGCAGATTCTTCACTCAAGAAATTTGTTGCTAGGTTTAAAGCATGTTGATTTAAAATTTTGTGAGAATTGTGTTTATGGAAAATAGAAGAGAGTCAGATTCCTCAGAGTTGGGAAAGAAAAGAAGAGCGGAAAATTAGAGCTTCTGCATATAGATGTATGGGGACTTGCTCAAGTATCATCTCTCGGTGGCTCTTGTTATTATGTTGCTTTTATTGATCATGCAACCAGAAAAACCTGGATTTATTGTATTTGAAATAAATCTGACGTATTTAATACTTTCAAGAAATGGAAAGCTTTGGTTGAAAATGAGACAAGAAAAAGGTTGAAGTGTCTCAGATCAGACAATGGAGGTGAATATTGCAGCAAAGAGTTTGATAGGTATTGTTCAGAAAATGGAATTCATAGAGAGAAGACAGTTCCAAGAACACCACAACAAAATGGTGTGTCAGAAAATATGATTGGGACAATCATGGAGCATGCAAGGTGCATGAGATTGCATGTAAGATTGCCTTTACAATTTTGGGTAGATGTTTTAGATATTGTTGTTTATCTAATAAATAGAGGGCCTTCAAGTTCCTTGGATGGTGGTATTCCAGAGGAGGCATGGACAGGTAAAAAGGTAAACTAC
>APFE031100612.1:8773-19075 GCA_000404065.3 Pinus taeda
AAGTTTTGCGGATTACATTTTCAA
This sequence comes from Pinus taeda, assembly GCA_000404065.3. Taxonomy (NCBI): domain Eukaryota; kingdom Viridiplantae; phylum Streptophyta; class Pinopsida; order Pinales; family Pinaceae; genus Pinus; species Pinus taeda. Next base: position 8,798 of record APFE031100612.1, read on the forward strand.
TATGTCTAATATATTACACGAAATTGACTTCACATCAACAAAACACCCACACTTGAGATAACTGTGCATCCAAAACTCTCTAGAATGGAATTCCGGCATAGCAGGGACTATAGCGTTCGATGGAGCGTTGACCAGGTATTAGTTGTCGTTGACCGCGCTGTTCACCGAAATTTAACCTAAGGTTTGGGCATTTCAATTTAGCGCAATGGCATTTTAACCAAACTTTTCACTTGCACCTCTTGTTGGAAACCTCACTTGTTTCGAGGCACATTAAGAATGTACATGGTTATTTTATCCAAAGTCCGGTTGCAGAAATGTTGGGACACTGCTTTTATCCAAAGTTCGTTTTCTGTGACCAAATATTGGGACAAATGATTTTATCCCGAGTTTTTTCCCACCTACAACAACTATGCAACTATGCATGTAGATTGCCACGATTATCAACCAAGAAGCCGGAAGCCCGCCACTTGCAGTGCATGTACATTGTCGCCACCTGTAATGCATGTGCATTTCCACCGTTATTTGGTGCCTTAGGGAAGCACATCGATATTGTGAAGATGTGCAAGCAGACATCTCACATTCTTTCTTTCTGTCAACTGAAATCTCATCTTTCTATTGGTTTTTTTTAAGCCCAACGCTGTTTTTCACGTCCCCAGTTCGAATCTCCTTAGCTCAAGTGTTTGGTGATTGGCATATCGAAGCAAATAGAGCTCGGTGATGCATTGATTGCTGGATTGCATGTGTGTGTCTTGTGGGCGCCGGGGCGGTGAGTAAATGGGTGACAAGGCTACGACTCTGGAAGCCATTAACAAAGAAGCTGTAGGGAATTTGAGGGTTTTATTTAGTTTTCTGTTTTCTTTTGCTCGCGGAGAGGTCCATCCATTTAAACCACGTAGGTGATGGGTTCTTCCTGATTCCGCGACTTGGTTCCATTCTTTTTTTTTTCCTCTAGTTATTTTCATTAACCTAGGGTTTCAATGTGTTATTTATAGGTGGGCTCATTTCACCCCTGCCCATCTTCTTACAGCCAGGGTTTCCTCATAGCTGCTAGAACCGTCAATACCCCTTTTGATTCACAGAGCCAGGCTACTTTACAAACTTTGTTATGCCTGTTGAGGGTTCTAACTAATTTAGAAAGGGTCTGCCCTTTAATTTATTTTGCAAATTCTCTTTGTGCTATTCATGGTAATGGATATTGATGGAATTAATCGTATCCTCTGCGAGTTACTTATATACATTTCAATATGTATATATTCACAATATGTTTTGTACATAGTGAGACATCTAATTCCCTCGCCGAGGGTTTTTCATTATAATTTTTTTTTCTAAAATCATAGAATTACTTTGCAGCAATTCTCAGTGGCATTCTATGTACAATTTGATTATTTTTCTTCAATATCGAACGTAGTTGTTAATTTACTAGAAATTACATAGTTGTTCATTGGTTTCCTCATCTAGCTATCCTATGGTTTTGCAAAGCTACGGCTTAATGAGATGTCATTTGGAGTTTTGTTTATAGATGCATCCATGTTTTTTTTATAAATGCATCGACAATGGATTTACACAATTACCATTTATTGTGAATTCGAGTTATCTGTATACTCTCACTAGTAATTATTTCTTTGGTATTTCTTCTAATGGTCTTTAGAAATGAAAATAGCTCTATTACTTGTTAGATTTCCAATGGCTTCTATTGTTTGACTTCATCCCAGGGACTGTCGACGAGGCAGCTAGAACAAGCTCGGCCTAAGGGCTAACCCTAGTGACAGACAAACTCCCATGATTTCATCGTCTACATGGTAAGTTTTAAATCAAATTACCAATTTTATTCAATACCAATGTATACTAATTCTACGGACTCTCTTACAGTCAAATGCTAGGGACTCTCAAACGAAGTTATATAATGTGTATCAGTCTCCTCTAGTAAGTGATAACTCACTCACTCTGAACCCCCTCACATTCATAAAATATTATTATTCTCTTTCCTCGTTAGGAAGATATATAAAGAGTCATTATTAATGTTCTAATCTAAATATTTCATTTATACCGTGACAACATTCACCCATATTATTATTCTCTTTCCTCGTTAGGAAGATATATAAAGAGTCATTACTAATGTTCTAATCTAAATATTTCATTTATACCGTGACAACATTCACCCTTGTTACCTGTCGGCGTTCTTTTTCTTTTATATTGCATTTCCATAAGAACAAGAATAAGTAGTGTAATTTGCTAGTGTGCAATGGTTGAAATTTCTAACACATAATTTCATACCCAACTTTTTATTCATATTTGAGAATAACATGCCATAAAATTACTCATTATTGGAATAATGGAAGTGTGATAAATAGATATAAAAAAAACAACTAGTTTATTTTTCACAAACAACATTTACAAAGACTTGCAAATAATTTCACATTACAAGAAATACAAGAATTGCATATATATTCTATGTTGTGGAAACTATAAATTGAAATACTTATCTATTTTAGTTTAGGCAGTGAAGACATTCACCAGTTTCTTCTCTCTTGTCAGTTTCCATTTCCATAATAGACAAAGACCTCACGAGGGCTTTACACTGACCAACCAGCTCAAGGATACGTGGGTGGTGTCCTGCCTTCCTCAACAACATCATATTTGAGAAAATTGAATTCTTTCTAATCTCTCTTCTCACATGCCTCAAGTATTTCTTCCTACTCTAGTCCCCTCTTCGTTTCCCAACTTAGATGATTTATCTATAGTAAAATGGAGTAACTCTCTATAACTATCTCGTAAGTGAAAACTTTTCACTCAGTATCTTTCCTTGTAAATTCCATGGCTTCCCATAACTGAATCTTAATTAAAAGAAAAATTATTTTAAATATTTAAATTTATAACAAAGTTTTCCACTCACGCAATAATTTACAAATTATAGTAAAATAAATTAAACCCTTACATTTCAACTGAGAAATGTCCACATATACCAATTAACTAATTAAATTCATTATCATCACATAATTTTTTTAATTTTTTTATAAATATTATATATATAATATTTAATTAAAGTAAAAAATATTTTCATTATATTTAGTAAAAAAAAAATTATATATTTTTATAAATATATATATATAAAATTTAAAAGAGTAAGAAGATTTTTTTCATTCCCAATTAGAAAAATCAGAAAAAAATCAATTGTATAATGTTTAACCATCAATAAAACTAAATAACTAAAAACACAATAAAAAAAATTATAACACTTTGAAAATAATATTAAACTTTTAAACCAGACTTAAAATTAAATAAAGCAAATTTTTAAACACTTTCTATCTTAAAGTTTTATAATAAAATATATGACTAATTCATAAAACATTTTCAATAATAAAATTCCATGTCTCGTATTAGAATTTAAACTTACATTAAGTGGGAGCTATAGCTTTTATCATACAAACATTTCCGACCATATATTCATAAGAAATTGGCCATATATTCATAAGAAATTGAATTAAATAAGAAATTGAATTAAATATGATCAGATTTACTTAAAATATAATATTTATTTAATATTATCGTAATTTAAAATAAAATATATTTTATATTATAATTTTTAATTATATATATTTATATGTGTTTATTTTTATTTTTTCCAGCATATATTAATAGAAAGGATTACATTCTACTGACTTATGAGTAGTGTCTCATATTAAAGGCATTTGAAGAAAATTGACTCATGATTTCTTATTAACAAAATTCTTTAGCAAAAGAAACTCAATTATTTATATAAATGAATTAAATTTTATATGAAAATTAGTACTCAATTTAATAATTTAGGTATTTTATTTTAAATATTTTTAACCAACATATAACTTCGTACGACTCGCTAATTAAAACAAACATTAAAATAAAAACCACCATAACAAAAAAAAGATAAAGAAAATTATATACCATTTAACTTAATTGGATTTATTGAAATTAATTAACCATTTAATTATATGACCAAAACATCCTTTCACATAATTTTTGTCCATACATTAATGCTTCGCTTGAACTTATTTTAATATATTTTAATTTAAAAAATAATTTAATATTAGAAAATTTACTCTATACATTTTTAAATATTAGAAAAAATTTAAACTAAAATATTAATTATTTAAATTATATAATCCTTTGCAACTGGTAGGGAATTTGAGGGTTTTATTTAGTTTTCTGTTTTGTTTTGCTCGTGAGAGCAGCTTCTTCGAAACAAAGATTCTTAGTGGATATAAATTTGAATCTCTCTTTCTGGCTAAATAAAGCGTAACACAAGGGACTAAGGGGTTTATCGATTGGCTGGGACTAAGGAGTTTATCGATTGGCTGGAGATTGCAGAGAATGAATTCTCAGCGCTGGCTATGGTTCTAAATGGAACCCAAGGTGCAAAAACAACTTAATTTCCTTATACGATTTACCTTGATTTGGGTCGAACCTCTATCTCTTTCAGAGGTGAATAGTTTGGGAATTGAAACAGGGTGCATTTATTCTTAAACTGGATATGCAACCTCTCTAACTTCGGCCTCTGTAGCCGCCATAAGCTAACCTCGGGAAGGTGAGGGGCATTGATGGAGCCCATTTACAGACAGATAACAATAAAGCAGGGACGAAGTGCAGCAAATGACAGCGCAACGCTTACGCATAAGCAGAGAGATTTATGAACCAGTCTCGAATAAAAGTGAACAACATGCTCTTTTACGTCGAACTGTATGAAAAATATATGAAATGTGGCAGAGTCCTTTTGACATATATAAGAAAGGTGGCATTGTCTTTTTGACGCGTGATATTATCATCTTCACATTTGTTCGTATTTACTTGCTTGGATTACAAAACTTTAAGGAATTTTGTTTTATTTTTTTATTTCATAGATTTAAAAATAATGACTTAATTTAGATTTAAGATGACTACATGGCTGGTTTGGCCAGCCGGATTGCTCATACCATGCTTGATGATGACGAAAATAGTGATATGAATCAGTGTTCTCAGTGGGCGTGCAGGCAGAAGATGTTTGCAAAAGAGGGTGCAAACAAGGTATTGTATTGAAGTCTTATTCATTTTTCCGAGTACTCCATATCTACAATATGCCTGACTCTTTTATATGATTGTTCATTTAAGCCTATAGCATACACATAATATCTAATTCTTTTAGTAAAACTTGATTTGCAGTCAAATAGTTTGGCAAGGTCTCCGCAGTCTACCTTATCTGCAGTTGGCAGTTGGTCCAGGGGAAGCTCGAAGGGTCCTTCACAGGTCTCATCCCCGCCAACAACTCCTTTGACAGAGAATACTGATGCATGGGATTTGCTCTATGCAGCGGCCGACGAAGTTGTCAGGTTGGAGATGGATGGAGCTAATCCAATATCCACATCTCCGATGCATGCCCAAGGGTTTCAAGGGCATGTTAGAAGGAAAAACTTCTCTGCATCACAGTCTCCAACTTTTCTGAATAAAGACCTCGCGGGAAAGAGCTGTAGTTTCTCTGCGCTCTCTTCCAAGGACAGAATCAATAGTTCCCAAATTCTCCAAAGAACAAATTACACACTGAATTTGCAACGCCATGCAGACAGCAAGATCTTTCAAGGAAGGTAGCAAGTTTGTTCGACGAAGGCAGGTTTTTAGCGAAACAGAAAGCTAGGCACTTTGTTTTCTTTATTCAAGACTCCTTTTGGACATAACTACATTGATCTACGAAAAACTTTTTCTGGCACAAGCTACAGAATAAGTGATGGGCACTTGGTTCAAACCAAACAGTTCTATGATCTCTTAATACTCTCAGTAATAGAGTGAACTTATGAGCATGAATTACTAGAATAATTGGACATATGATAATTATATTGAGTGTGTAGACATGTTGCACAGAACGTTTGTATTGTGTTGTTGTGGCAGTCCCCGGCAGGGACTACCGCCACGGCAATGGCTCCCTTGTTTTATTAGAGAAATCGATTACTAGTGATACTCGTTAAAAATATAGTTGTGGGGAAAGTGTATAGGTGTGGCATATATGTGTTTTGGTTGGTATTTTTGGAAATGTTTATTATTTTAGATGTTAGTAAATTAAAAAAAAAAAAAAAGAGTTGAAATTAAATAAATATTGATTAATTGAAAAAGAAAAAAAGAAAATTATATAAGAGAATTTATTTAAATTTATTGAATAATTAATGATATTTATTGGTATTTAATATTAAATAATTTAGTATTTAAATAAATTTAAACTTTGAAAAATTTTTTAATATAAAGTTAGTATATTCTTAAAATTTAATTTATAAAAATTATGGAAATCTAATATTTTAGTGGTAGATTTTGTTAAAAATTAAATAAATAATATTTTTTAAAGTATTAATATTAACAAGTATTAAACATAAACTTATATGTTTGGAAATATTGGGAGTTAAGTCACCAATAAATAAATTTTAATTATATGATTTATTATTAAATTATTTCATTTATAAAAATTTGGAATATATATATATTATATATATATATATATATATATATATATATATATATATATAATATATATATAAGTATGGTTATCATTCTTTATTGCACTAAATGTAGAGATGAATAAGAAATCCAAATTATCAATACATAAATCTATGTAAAGTGGAAAAATGAGATATAAGTGTTAATATGATAATTTAAACTATAAGAAAGATCCACACTTTTAATCGAAATTATTTTTAAAAATATATTGTAACTAACTTTATCAACAAATCAACCAATCTTGTAATGTTTAGTTAATTTATTGATTGGAATGAAATATGAAAGAAAGGAAAATATTTCAAATCATAAATTAGTAGGATTGAAAAAATGGAATTTAAAATTGAAAATTAAATTACCATTGGACGACTCTAACTACACAATAAGAGGAAATTCTATATAATTCTATATAAAGCTTTAATCATTGATGTTGGAATGAAAGATGTCGATAGATATAATGAAGAATAAGGAGTTAAAATGGTGAGTTGAAAAGCAGCTATTTCAATATTATATTTATTATATTGAAAATTCAATATTATATTGAAAATGTAAAATATAAGTATTAGTATAATATTTTAAATTATGAAAGGGATCTAACCTTATTACCAGTAAAAACGCTATATAATATTTAGTAGATTTATTGGTATTATGAAAGAAAAAAGAAAACAAAATATCTTATCAGCATACATTATCTCATTAATATGTGTTTTTTTTCCAAGGGAGAAATCATAATTTTCATTGATTGTTCATAAAATTACATGTTGTAGATGCAAAAAGCATATGTAGAATAGTGGGCAGAGCCACTTACAGTTCAATACTCCAAATGGAGTATCTGAGAAAAAGCATGAAGAACAGGCTTCAGGGAAAAACAAAAAACGAGTATGAAAACCCCAACAATCTTGCAGAAACCGATGCCCAAAAACCCGAAAGGGGAAAAATACATTATCCAGAAAAACCTTGATAGGCACATATGCCCACCAAAGCCAGATAGCTGAAACCCTACATATACCGATCACAATCTACCCAGAAAATGAGCCTTGGAGCAGTCCTATAGAGGGTAACAGAGAAACCCCATACCCACTACAAAACACAACAAATAAAAAACAGTGGTGCAACCCCAAGAGAGCACCCAAACCAACACAAACAGCTCAAACCCATCACTGGACCATAGGTGAATACGAAGATTCCTGATAAAAGAATCTGTGACAGGTAAGCTCAAACCTTGGAAGCCCAGACAAGAAAGAGAGGCGTGAAATGGGGGAAAAAGCTGCCAAGGTAGCCACTCCTTCCCCCCCCCCCCCACCTCAACTCTCCTCCTGTACCAGATGAACCAGAAAAAATAAATAAACTGCCACCGATCTTCCAGAGCAGCCTTCAGAAGCCCCAGGACACCCAGCCAAGTTACAACGACACAAACCAAGAACAGTGTCGGCCAAGTCCTCCATGCCCATGTTCCCTTAATGCTCCAAATCTCAACAAAAGACAAACCAACGCGTGACCAACTTGCATTGTCTGCAGCAACAAAAACCAACGGATCCCAACCAAGATGCGGAAGCTCGAAACCGGGGGCAGAGGTGGCTAGGGTTCAGCCTCCTCGCACCCACGTAATGAAAAATCCTTGTTACTACAAGGGAAAAAAAAAAATTGCTCGAGAGCCCCATCTCATTAATGTGTTATTTAGTCATCAACATTAGTATTAATATATAGCTTTTTAACAAATTAGGTTAAATAACTAAATAATTTATGACCTTAAAATATAGTTAATATTTTAAAATTAAATGAAGAATCAAATATTGGATATCCAATTTTACATTATTTATATTATTAAAATTATAATAATATTTATTAATAAAAAATTATAAATAATTTATAATCGATAAAGTTTGGTAAATTATTTATAATATATTTTTTTAGTTTAGTACAGAGAAATGATATAAAAAATTAATAATGTTATTTTTATTTTATTTTAATATTTTGAATAATGGTTATGATATTTGTTTTTTATTTAAAAATATATATATATAGTTTTAAATTAAAATGAAATAGTTAAAAAAATTACACGTTTAGTTTTTATTTCATAAAAATATTTATTATTAATTATATTTAAAGTAATTAAAATACCAAATTAATATTATTTCCATATAAAAATATTTATTATTACTTATATTTAAAAGTAATTTTAAATACCAAATTAATTATGAAATTTCTTATTATAAAAATAAAAAATGTTCTGTGTAATAAGATAGCTACTTGATTTACTAAAACACATATATTTTATCTTTTGAATTCAAACTTATAAGTTTTAAGAAAAAAACACATTTTTTTGGTTGTGAGAAGTATCTAAACTATATTATAACGTATATACCATTTTTTATTAATCAAAACAAATTTTGAATAAATATATATATATGGAACTCAACAACTTATTAGTATATGGTGGGTCTTCCTCTAGTGTATTTTATGGAGATTTCAACTTTGAATTTCCAGTTTTCCACATATTTTATATTACTTTTTGGATCACCAATTGAACCGAAACTTAAAATTTATATTTAAATTTGAATAAAAATTACTTTAATTTTTATATTGAAATTAAGCATTTGAATTAATAATTAAAATCTTAAATTATTATGAATGTAAAATTATAATTTTATAGTTTAATGGTTATTTTATGTAAAATAAAGTATTTTTTATCATATACATTTATAATATATTAAAATTAGATATATAAGACAAATTTTAATTAATTATTATAAATTTAAATTTATGGTTTATGCCTATAATAATTTAAATATTCATCTTAAATAAAAAATAAAAATATTTATTTATGCAATTGGCATTAATAAATTATGATAGATATATAATATTATTGGGTTGAATAGGCACTTTATAGTCACTAGTAAATGAAGAGATGTTGTCCAATTTATATTTAAAATCATAAAATAACGATTACATTAACAAAATAGAAAATTATTGTTACCAAAAAATGTTTCCATGTGCGACATAAATAAAATATTTTAATTTCCATCTTTATTTTACATCAACTTTATATAGATAGAAATAAATTAATTGAAAGTCACAAAATTTTAATTTTGTCTATAATTACTTTCTATTTCTTAATATGAGGGAGATGTATAATTTCTTCATTACTCATTATGGAGTTGACATGTGACATATAAAATAATATATTGTAGTCCAGTACCAAGGAGATGTATAATTTATTTTATATTGAGTTGACATGTGATATATATAGGGTTAGCCATAAATAATGTATTTCAATATCGATATTCAATAACATAATTTTATATCAACTTTATCTAAAAAAAGATAAAAGTGATTTAAAAAAAAAAAATAAAAACAAACAAACAAAAAACTTATATTTTTGTTTTCCAAGTACGAGGGAAATGTGTAATTTATTTAATTCTTATACGGGAGTTGATATGGAGGAATTTTTTTTTTTAATAATCTTCTTTCTATTAAACTGATAGAGATTACATAATATGGAAATCTTTTTGTCATGGTCTACCACATTGGAAACCAGATCACTCAAAAAAGTTAATGTCTTTTGTCTCAAATGTCCATATACTGACCAAATACATACATAATATTTACTAACCAAGATTTCATATGCAAGACATTATGCCATAGTACTAGTAAGTTCCAAGTGAAATAGAAAAACCATAAGTTAACTAAAACCATCAATATGACTTGGAAATATCAATGGTCTATTGATTGGAGGTGCATGATTTGTTTTCTTGCAAACTTGTTCCTCAATTGAAGCTAGTGCTTCATGTT
>APFE031100612.1:19085-30906 GCA_000404065.3 Pinus taeda
ATTATAATTAGAAAATTTACTTCAATATACATATAATATAAAAAAAATTAAACTAAAAATATTAATTATTTAAATTATATAATCCTTTGCAACGGGTAGTGAATTTGAGGGTTTTATTTAGTTTTCTATTTTGTTTTGTTCATGAGAGCAGCTTCTCCACAACAAAGATTTTTAGTGGATATAAATTTGAATCTCTCTTTCTGGCTAAATAAAGCGTAACACAAGGGACTAAGGGGTTTATCGATTCGCTGGGACTAAGGGGTTTATCTATTGGCTGGGATTGCAGAGAATGAATTCTGAGCGCTAGCCATGGTTCTAAATGGAACCCAAGGTGCGAAAACAACTTAGTTTCCTTATATGATTAACCTTGATTTGGGTCGAACCTTTATCTCTTTCAGAGGTGAAGAGCTTGGGAATTGAAACACGGTGAATTGGGAAAACAATTACATACTGTTTTCTCGGATTGAACAAATTCTTGCATTTATTCTTAAACTAGATATGCAACCTCTCTAACTTCGGCCTCTGTAGCCGTCATAAGCCAACCTCGGGAAGGTGAGAGGCGTTGATGGAGTCCATTTACAGACAGATAACAATAAAGCAGGGACGAAGTGCAGCAAACGACAGCACAGCGCTTACGCATAAGCAGAGAGATTTATGAACCAGTCTCGAATAAAAGTGAACAACATGATCTTTTACGTCGAACTGCATGAAAAATATATGAAATGTGGCAGAGTCCTTTTTGACAAATATAAGAAAGGTGGCATTGTCTTTTTGACGCGTGATATTATCATCTTCACATTTGTTCGTATTTACTTGCTTGGATTACAAAACTTTAAGGAATTTTGTTTTATTTTTTGATTTCATAGATTTAAAAATAATGTCTTAATTTAGATTTAAGATGACTACATGGCTGGTTTGGCCAGATTGCTCATACCATGCTTGATGATGACGAAAATAGTAATATGAATCAGTCTTCTCAGTGGGCGTGTAGGCAGAAGATGTTTGCAAAAGAGGGTGCAAACAAGGTATTGTATTGAAGTCTTATTCATTTTTCCGAGTACTCCATATCTACAATATGCCAGACTCTTTTATATGATTGTTCATTTAAGCCTATAGCATACACATAATATCTAATTCTTTTAGGAAAACTTGATTTGCAGTCAAATAGTCTGGCAAGGTCTCCGCAGTCTACCTTATCTGTAGTTGGCAGTTGTTCTAGGGGAAGCTCGAAGGGTCCTTCATAGGTCTCATCCCCGCCAACAACTCCTTTGATAGAGAATACTGATACATGGGATTTTCTCTATGCAGCGGCCGGCGAAGTTGTCAGGTTGGAGATGGATGGAGCTAATCCAATATACACATCTTCGATGCATGCCCAAGGGTTTCAAGGGCATGTTAGAAGGAAAAACTTCTCTGCATCACAATCTCCAACTTTTCTGAATAAAGACCTCACGGGAAAGAGTTGTAGTTTCTCTACGCTCTCTTCCAAGGACAGAATCAATAGTTCCCAAATTCTCAAGAGAACAAATTACACACTGAATTTGCAACGCCATGCAGACAGCAAGATCTTTCAGGGAAGGTAGCAAGTTTGTTCGACGAAGGCAGGTTTTTAGCGAAACAGAAAGCTAGGCACTTTGTTTTCTTTATTCAAGACTCCTTTTGGACATAACTACATTGATCTACGAAAACCTTTTTCTCGCACAAGCTACAGAATAAGTGATGGGCACTTGGTTCAAACCAAACAATTCTATGATCTCTTAATACTCTCAGTAATAGAGTGAACTTATGAGCATGAATTACTAGAATAATTGAACATATGATAATTATATTGAGTGTGTAGACATGTTGCACAGAGTGTTTATATTGTGTTGTTGTGGCAGACCACGGCCGCCACGGCAGTGGCTCCCTTGTTAAACATTAGTAAAAGGAATAACCGTGTTGACCTTTTCAATGTTCTTTCTATCCTTATCAATTCTTTAAAAAAAATTGGCTTGCTTCTTTAAAGAATAATTACCCTCATAGGCATCTCCCTATGAGAATTTGCAAGTTAATCATTTTCTTAATTAATCTTTTTGATCGGGTGAACTGAATTGAAAGATGCTAATATATTCTTGTAGTTATCACTAAATCAATGAATGAAATCCACAGCAGTAACTTTCTTGCATATCTAGAACACATGTTTAAACCATATTTAAATTAATTTTTTATAAAGCATGATTAAAAATTTATTGTGCCTTTAGTTGATAACCATGTATTTAGTATTAAGAAAAAATGAGTCTTTCACAGTGCCTTTGAAAGTGGTCTCCTTGCATTTTAAAATGTATGAATGGTTGAAACATAAGGACACTTTTTGATCCATTACAATGACGGTTGAAGCATTTATGCCCCAATCATCCATAACCATAACAATGAGATATGTAGGCATAAATTCGAGTAATAAGGACACATTTCATGCATTACAATGATGGTTGAACCATTTGCGCACGCAGAACACAGAATGGAAGAAACTAGAGCCAAGTTATTTCACAATTTGATTTTGATGAAGCTGAAGCGGTATCCAACAGCTCCTGGGCCACAACGACATCAATCATCAGGAACATTCCGAATAAATATAGGCAAGTATCTGGTCGAACTGTCTTTTTTCTGTTAGTGATTGATTTCTATTCAATTCAAGTCATTAGGCTTTTGTTAGTAAATTGAATTTATTTCTGACCAGACAGGAAATTATATTTGTTCAGACAAGTGCGATTGAATACTAATGATACATAGTTGATGCTTTTGCACTTAGAGTGCTTGACATTGTTATATGTTGTTGTTTTGTAGTCAGAAAATGCTTCTGGCTCTGCTGGATCAACACTGCGCAACAAACAACCGAGACAGGCTAGTTTCTGCTTATGTGTACCTGCCAATCGATTTCAAGTAAGTTGTATCTCTATTCCTTTAATCATTTGAAGCATTAGAAGCTCATGCGTATAGGGTATCAAAATGAAAGCTAACACTTAGTTTCTATATTTTTTCAGGAATAGGTGCAATTTGGGCTACGCTTTTGTGAATTTTACATCTGCGAAAGCCACATTAAAGCTGTGTCAGGATTTCCATAAGCAGCGATGGGAGGTCTTCAATTCGAGGAAAATATGCAAAGTTACATACGCAAGAGTGCAGGTATTAAGTTCTTTTTCTAAATGTATGTTGTATACCTGCAATAGTACAGCTATTCAGTGTTTTCTTAATGTAGTTCTGTAGTGCTTGAATATAGTCTATTGCTGCTCTTGCATTGATCGTTTGCTGGTTTTGAATGCCAGGGTCGACGTTCCCTGAAAGACCACTTTCGCAATTCGAGGTTCGCCTGTGACATCAACAAGTTTTTACCATTAGCGTTTGATCCACCCAGGAATGGCAATAATCTGACTGACAAAATAGAAATGCGAGGCCTCGAGCATTCCAGAAACGATACAGGAGGAAAGGTTTGCAATAACAGCGTCCAACACGAAGATGGTACTGGTGCAGCAGACTCGAAGCTCAACAACCTGCATGACATTCCAGGCCAACGTCCTCCTCGATGTCAATATAATGGGCAGAGTCGTAACAAAAGAATGGCAACTTTGGGAACTCATTCCAACTGCAATTGGAACAATCCGTGTCGTTTCAACACTGCCCATTATAGGCCGTTGAATGCTGGTGCATCTACAAATAGTAATCCGTCAAAAGACTGATCTAGCAGCGTTAAACCTTGCTCATTGATCCTTCCGTCATTAATCTCTGTAAATGTTCTATGTTATTTTCTGCGTTACAAACTATACTGTTAGGAAACTGAATTCCAATTTTGTGAATAAATAGAACATATGAATAAATAGAAAGAATATGCAAAAACATGATTTTGGTATGGATTTTATTGAAAACTTTGTAAAAATGTGTATTTTATTGAAAACTTTGGAAAAATGTGTGGAAAAGAGATGCTGTCTCGTACCAGGAACTTCTGTGTGGAATTTAAGAAATGTACTCTGTTTTTTTTAATGAAAGGAAAGCGTTTTTTTGGGTATTGAAAAAAAAACACTATGCCCAATTAAATTAATATTTTTTAAAATATTATAATAAAGATGGAAATCGCCGTATGTAAAGAACCATGTGAAATAATTTCTACGGAAAAGAGAACTGTGCGAATTCGAATTAATGTTTTTAAAGCCTCCAAATTAACTATTTGTTCAAAAACAACAATGGATATGGTTTACGATTACATTCATTCCACGAAGTCGTGGGAAATAGGTTAGGGCAAATGAATCCACTTGGCCACGCTCAGAATTCCATTGTTAACCACGAATAGCGTGTAGTATACGGGCAGTGCCGCAACAGAGCTTGGGGGTGCTGTAACTATAGCAACATATATTCCACTTACACTCTCTACGCTCCTTGACGCAAGCATGAGCAGTCTCTGATTCATGGAAAATGAATGAGTTGTGAAAAGCGAACTGTAAATGTTGAACTGAAGATTGTTGTGAACATAATCTAAAACAGAGAATTGAACTGTGAATCCTGTACCATAGCTCACAGAGTCTGTAGATAGGGAAAAAATGGTAAGCCTCAAGGTACTGTAGGATTCATCCAAGTAATAAGGACTGTATGCTTCCAGACGAAGCTCGGTTGGAAAGGCGACTCCAGATATAACGTAGCCAATGTGGGGGTTGGAGCCTCCCACAAATATCCTCCCATCAGGCAATACATTTGCACTCGAGTGATACATTCTCGGAATGATTAAAGCTACCAGTAATGTGAATCGCTGCCCTGCCAATCCATTAGGTCTGTATAAATAGGGAGTAAGAGCTTCCGATAGTCCAGTTACTATGGTATCGGGGTTATTGGACCAAAAGAGCAATGGATTGGACTAGCAAGATGAACTCGTATACCACAATGGATAGATAGGGTTGGTTCAATTGGTCCTACATCTAGTTGATTGAAGGCTTTCAATTGGCTCTCTCATACTATTATCACATCCTCATGTCTGTTGGGAATAATGTTTAATTAGTTATGTAAAATGCTAACAAAGTACCAAGCAGATTTTGTGTTCACTACAAAATTAAAAGAGCAGATTGTTAGGGTGGTCACTGCTGGAAAGTGCTGTAAAGTAGCTGTAATGTCAGTAGATTTGTTTCAGAGTTATTTTAGTAGTAGTTTTACTATATAAGAATGTAGTTAATAGTTGAATTAATATATGAGATTTGCAACATTTCTTAGCTCACACAGTAACTGTGTTTTTTAATTGTTTTGTCCTTTTTTTTATGTATTTTTTCTTCATAGTACAATTGGCTTCTCAATTGGGTTGAAGTAATTCATTTCATATTCTACAAGTGGCATGAGAGAAGGTAAAATTCTTTTGGGTTAAGGTTGTATTGTTGAAATTTCGTCAAAATTAATAATATCAATTTCTAACCAGATGCTCGTTCCAGAATTTGATGGGAACTATTATGATTATTGGTGCATTAAGATGCTAACCTTTTTTATTGGAAAAGATTTGTGGGAGATTTATGAATCAGGATATGAGGAGCCAGCTGATTGGAATGCTCTTACAGCCAATGAAAGAACGACAATAAAGGAAGCAAGGAAGAAGAATGCTCAGGCTTTGTTTCACATTCAGATAGCTATTGATAAGAGCTTATTTCCAAGAATATCAGGAGAAAAAAACTGTCAAAGCTGCCTGGGAGACTCTACAAGAAGCTTACCAAGGTAGTGATCAAGTTAAGGTGGTCAAGCTTCAGACATTGAAGCGAGACTTCGAGAATTTGAAGATGCAAGAAGCTGAAAGTATCAATGACTATTGTGTGAGAGTCAAAGATGTGGTTAATAAAATGGATACACTTGGAGAAACTGTAAGTAATAAAGTTTTAATTAAAAAATTATTGAGATCTTTAACACATAGATGGAATCATCTTGCAATAATCATGGAAGAAAGTAAGGATTTAAAAAAACTATAGTTTGATGAATTGGTTGGATCTTTGATGTCTCATGAAGAAAGATTGAAGGAAACTTTTGAAGCTGTAGAGAAAGCTTTTTCCTCTAAATTACAAATTACAAAGAATGAAGACGCAAGTAGTAGCAGTACCAAAAGCCATCAAGGTCAAGGTAAATGGCAAAGCCAAAATTATTCAAGAGATAGAGAAAGAGGTGGCTCAAGTGGAAGAGGTAGTTTCAGAGGAAGAGGTAGAGGTAGATTTGATAAGAGAAATGTTCAATGTTACCATTGTAATAGGTATGGTCACTTTGAAAGAGAATGCAGATTGAAAGAAGGTAAAAATGCTAATTATGCTCAAGAAAGTGGTGAGTATCCTATAGATCACTTATTTTTATCTTATGCCAAAGGTGAAAATACTAGTAAAGATGTTTGGTACCTAGATTCCGGATGCTCTAACCATATGACAAGGAATGAGAAGTTGTTTTCAACAAAGGATGGAAGTTTCAAATCCAAGATCCAGCTTGGTGATGATAAGTCACTGGAGGTTGTTGCCAAAGGAGCTATGAAGGTCCAAACAAAAGAAGGTATAAAGAGTATTCAAGACATTTATTATACTCCACAATTGAAGCATAATTTGTTGAGTGTTGGGCAGCTCTGTGAGAAAAATTATAAAGTAGTCTTTGAAAATAAGACATGTACTATCTATGATAAGAATAAGGGAAATAGGGTGATCACTATTGTGCCTATGGCAAGAAATAGGATGTTTCCCCTGAAGTTTGATGAATATAATAGAAATCTTGCTAATATGGCCTATGAGGATTTAAGTTGGTTATGGCATCTCAGGTATGGGCATTTAAATTTTCAGAGTTTGAAGTTTCTAACCTCACATGCATTAGTTTCTGGTTTGCCCAAGGTAGAAGAGCATAAGGAGGTTTGTGGAGGATGTGCTAAAGGAAAGCATGCAAGGGAAAGGTTTCCAAAGAGTAGTGCATGGAGAGCTCATCACCCACTTCAGCTTGTTCATTGAGACATATGTGGTCCTATGCAGACTAAGAGTTTGGATAAGTCATCATATTTCATCACTTTTATTGATGATTACTCACGAAATTATTGGGTATATTTTTTGAAGGCCAAAAGTGATGCCCTAGATAAATTCAAGAAGTTCAAAGCCCTTGTAGAAAATGAAAGAGGGTGCAAGATCAAATGTTTTCAGACTGACCGTGGAGGAGAATTCTGCTTAAAATCTTTCCAGAGTTATTGTGATATGAATGGCATCAGGAGGCAGCATACTACAGCATACACAACCCAACAGAATGCCATAGCTGAAAGAAAAAATCGTACTATGGTTGAAATGGCGAGATGCATGCTACAAACTAAAGGATTAAGCAACTCTTATTGGGGAGATGTAGTTTCTACAACAATTTACATCCTCAACCATAACCCCACCAATGCATTGGAAAATATGACTCCTTATGAAGCTTGGTATGGAAAAAACCCTAATGTTAATCATTTCAAAGTTTTTGGTTGTTTGGCTTATGTGCATGTACCTGATCAAAATTGAAAAAAGTTAGATGCAAAGAGTGAGTTATGCATTTTTATTGGGTATAGTGAGACAAGCAAGGCTTATAAATTGTATAATCCTCTAACTAACAAGCTTATTGTCTCAAGAGATGTAATTTTTTATGAAGGGGGAGTTTATGGTCATAAAAAAGGCCATGTTGAGAAGACAAAATCTGTTTTGAATGATGATATAATTGTTGATAATGATCATGAGCAGCCAACTAATGTTTCTGTAACTAGTGGCTTAACTCCACCAAGCAGCCCTTCATTAATTTCTTCAACATCAAGTTCAAGTCCAACTTCTTCTCCAAGTTCTACAAGGAAGGTAAGAAGATTGAGTGATATTTATGAGAGGAGTGCAAATCAAGCACATGAAGAAAGCCCAATAGGTGAGATATTCAATTTTGCTTTATTAGCCAAGGCTGAATTTGAACCATCATGTTTTGAAGATGCAAGTACTAATGAGGTTTGGATGCAAGCCATGAAAGAAGAGATGGATTCCATTCAAAGGAATGACACTTGGAAGTTGACAGAGCTTCCACATAACAAGAGAAAGATTGCCACCAAATGGGTCTATAAGACTAAATTTAACAATGATGGGAGTGTTAAAAGACACAAAGCAAGATTAGTTTCTAAAGGATTCACACAGAAGTATAGAATTGATTATGAAGAGACATTTGCACCAGTAGCAAGACAGGAGACCATTAGAATGTTGATTTCATTAGCAGCTCATAAAAAGTGGAGCATACATCATATGGATGTGAAAAGTGCCTTCTTGAATGGGTACTTAGAAGAGGAAGTATATGTGGAGTGGCCACAAGGTTTTGAAGTGGAAGGAAAGGACAATAATGTCTACAAGTTGAATAAGGCTTTGTATGGCCTTAAGCAAGCACCAAGAGCGTGGTATGCAAGGATTGATGGATACTTTCAGGCAAATGGCTTCCAGAGAAGTAAGAATGATCCTACCCTTTACTACAAACAAGAAGGTATTGATATTTTAATCATAAGTTTGTATGTTGATGATCTATTGTATAAGGGTAGTAGTTCTAAAATGAATGATAAATTCAAAGTTGCTATGATGAATGAATTTGAGATGAAAGATCTAGGCATCATGAAATATTTTCTAGGAATGGAGGTTTATCAAAGTAAGGATGAGATTTTCATTTTTCAGACAAAGTATGCACGGGATATGCTAAATAAATTTGATATGCTTGATTGTTATCCATCCCCTACTCCAAGTGCTCATGGAGAGGTGTTATGTAGAGATGATGGTGTTCATTTAGTTGATCAGAAAACTTACAGAAGTATTGTGGGGAGCTTGATATTTCTAACCCACACAAGGCCTGATATTACATATTGAATTTCACTTGTTTCAAGATATATGACAAATCGATATAAAATACATATGAAGGCAGCTAAGAGGATTTTAAGGTATGTGAAAGGCACTCTAAATTTTGGTATTCATTACTACTATTCCGAAAATTTCAATCTTGTTGGATTTAGTGATTCAGATTGGGGAGGTAGTCTTGATGACCATAAGTCCACATCTGGAAATTGTTTCTCTTTTGGTTCTGGTTTGATTACATGGAGCACAAAAAAACAAATTATTGTTGCCCTCTCATCCACAGAAGCGGAGTATGTTGCAGTTACCTCAGCAGGTACACAAGCTCTTTGGCTCAGAAAAATTTTGGAAGAAATTGGAGAAAAACAAGTTCAGCCTATAGTGATTTATTGTGATAATGTAAGTGCCATCAAGTTAGCAAAGAATCTAGTTCATCACAGCAGGAAAAAACATTTTGATCTGGAATATCACTTCATTAGAGATTTGTTGCAGAAGAAGGATATTGAATTAAAGCATATAAATACTCAGCATCAACTAGCAGATATCTTCACCAAAGCAGTTGCAAAAGATCAGTTTTTGGCAGTACGAGATAAGATAGTAAATCCTCATTAATCATTAAGGGGGAGTGTTGGGAATAATGCTTAATTAGTTATGTAAAATGCTGACAAAGTAGCCAGCAGATTTTGTGTTCACTGCAAAATTAAAGCAACAGATTGTTAGGGTGGTCACTGCTGGAAAGTGCTTTAAATTGGCTGTAATGTCAGTAGATTTGTTTCAGAGTTGATTTTAGTAATATTTTTACTATATAAGGATGTAGTTAATAGTTGAATTAATATATGAGATTTGCAACATTTCTTAGCTCACACAGTAACTGTGTTTTTTAATTGTTTTATCCTTTTTTTATGTATTTTTTCTTCATAGTATTGTTGGCCTCTCAATTGGGTTGAAATAATTCATTTCATATTCTACAATGTCTTCGATTGTTCAACCAGAATGTCCATGGCTATTGTTATACTTGAAATAAATTGATTATGTTTCAATTACGAAGTGTGAATTTCTATTACAATTACATTCGTTCCACATAGTCATGGGAAATAGGTTAAGACAAATGAATCCACTTGGCCATGCTCGGAATTCCATTGTTAACCACAAATAGCATGTAGTATCCAGGCGGTGGCACAACAGAGCTTGGGGGTGTTGTAGCTACAGTAACATATATTCCACTTACACTCTCTACGCTCCTTGACGCAAGCATGAGCAGATTCATGGAAAATGAATGAGTTGTGAAAGGAGGACTGTAAATGTTGAATTGAAGATTGTTGTGAACATAATCTAAAATAGAGAATTGAACTATGAATCTTGTACCATAGCTCTCAGAGTCTGTAGATAGGGAAGCAATGGTAGGCCTCAAGGTACTATTGGATTCATCCAAGTAATAACGATTGTATGCTTCCAGACGAAGGTCGGTTGGAAAGGCGACTCCAGATATAACGCAGCCAACGTGGGGGTTGAATCCTCCCATAAATATCATCCCATCAGGCAATGCATTTTCACTTGAATGATACATTCTCGGAATTATTGAAGCTGCCAGTGATGTGAATCGTTGCCCTGCCAATCCATTAGGCCTGTATAAACAGGGAGCAAGAGCTGGATTCCAGAGTCCGAACTCTGACAGCCCGGACCCGAACCATTATAGAGAAGAGTGGAAAGGTTATTGAGTCAGCAATTGTTATCGCATTGCCAGATCGAACCGGAAGGAGCCTAGCATTGGAATGTTGGAATCACCGATAGGGATTTCTGATATTCCACGTACTATCGCATCGGGGTTATTGGAGCACTATGTTATTGCTCAGTGCCATGTGAAATTGTCTGACAGCCATTGCCAATAATTAAATTGGAATAATTATATGGTGGGGATTATTCTGGCAGTGGCAATAATGCATGGACAAATTATCTGATTAACATTCTTAGCAAAAAAATAAAAATAAAAAAACGTAGTGCTGATTAGGTGCTTGAGGTATTCACTTGGATTACTAGGGCTAATGGCAATAAGTATTTTAAGGTACCTATATAAAGTTCCCACACTTTAAGCAAGATCAAACCTAAATATTTCATGAATATGATACTTGGTAAAGATATATTTGCAACAGACAACGTAAAAATTACAAAAGCCAAATATCTCACCAGGAAAGAGATGCAGCATAATATAACCTGCATGTATCTTGTTGTCCATCATATCCTTATTACACTTATTTTGAGATTTAAAATATCTATCATAAAATTTTATTATTTTGAGATTTAACCAATTATATCATAAATTTATATGTTATTATATTGAAATATATTTTTATATAAATTAATGTATAAAGATCAAAATAGTAATATAGATAATTTTTATCAAACTGAAACTTTATACAAATTAAGATCAATTTTAAAATATAATTTATGTAAAATAATATTAAAAATGTTTTAAAAATAAATACAAAGACATTATTACATAAACATAGTAATATAAATATTAATAACATAAGAAAATAAAAATTAGGAAGATATATATATGTTTTTTGAATCAAAATAATGTAAATTATTTTATTTCAAATATATTAGATTGGAGTCATATATAGACATATATATATAGTGTAAGTTTTGCGGATTACATTTTCAATATGTCTAATATATCCCACAAAATTGACTTCACATCAACAAAACACCCACACCTAAGATAACTGTGTATCCAAAACCCTCTAAAATGGAATATATATATATCATATATATAAACAAAATAATAAGTTATTTTAATTGGAATGGTACAAGTCATTTTATGTAAAATAACATTACAATAAAAATTAAAAATATTACTATAATTTTATCAACTTCAAAATACACTCCAGTAAAAACAAAAGTGTAATTTAATTTATGGTAAATAAAAGAATAAGCGATCTTATTTAGATAATAATTTAATAAAAATAAAATAA